>CM055751.1:387125-577125 GCA_029465975.1 Dallia pectoralis
CCCCTACTGGCTGTCCAACACCATTTCAGTAAAAGGAGAGGCCCCTACTGGCCGTCCAACACCATTTCAGTAGAAGGAGAGGCCCCTACTGGCTGTCCAACACCATTTCAGTAAAAAGAGAGGCCCCTACTGGCCGCCCAACACCATTTCAGTAAAAGGAGAGGCCCCTACTGGCTGTCCAACACCATTTCAGTAAAAGGAGAGGCCCCTACTGGCTGTCCAACACCATTTCAGTAAAAGGAGAGGCCCCTACTGGCCGTCCAACACCATTTCAGTAAAAGAGAGGCCCCTACTGGCGTCCAACACCATTTCAGTAAAAGGAGAGGCCCCTACTGGCCGTCCAACACCATTTCAGTAAAAGGAGAGGCCCCTACTGGCTGTCCAACACCATTTCAGCAAACATCAGTGGAGAGGGTTTACTGGCCGCCCAACACCATTTTCAAGAAGGAGAGTGCCCCTACTGGCTGTCCAACACCATTTCAGTAAAAGGAGACTCCACAGGGGAAGATCAGCCCTAAAAATATTATTATTTAATATTTAATACATGGTTTATTAATTTATTTATTATAATATGATCTGCACAATTGTACAATCTGTGCACTAGCCCTGAAGTTGCCATTGTAGCATACGATTGTAACGTTTACGGTTTGATTCGTTATGGTCGCGCCTACCGAGAATGACAGGTTGGTTGATCATGTTAATATAATCCCAGATAGCATTAACATGTTCACAGGTTGGTAGATCATGTTAATATAATCCCAGATAGCATTAACATGTTCACAGGTTGGTAGATCATGTTAATATAATCCCAGATAGCATTAACATGTTCACAGGTTGGTAGATCATGTTTATACAATCCCAGATAGCATTAACATGTTCACAGGTTGGTAGATCATGTTTATACAATCCCAGATAGCATTAACATGTTCACAGGTTGGTAGATCATGTTAATATAATCCCAGATTGCATTAAGATGTTCACAGGTTGATGATTCATGTTAATATAATTTCAGATAGCATTAACATGTTCACAGGTTGGTAGATCATGTTAATATAATCCCAGATAGCATTTACATGTTTACAGATTAGTAGTGGTAGATCATGTTTATACAATCTCAGACAGCATTAACATGTTCACAGGTTGGCAGATCATATTTATACAATCCCAGATAGCATTTAAATTTTTGTCATTTAGTCCATAAAACTGCGCTGAGTATGAGAATGCAATTACAGTGTGCACCCTTTTTACATTCACATTAACATTTGAATTATTTCCACCAATACACGTGTCTTTCTTTGAAAATGAAAATGCTATTTGGAACTGCTTTTTCATTTTCATATTGTCCACTAAAAAGCAGGACATTCTTTGAAAATGAAAATGCAATTTCGAAATAGCATTTTCATTTGAATCAAGTGCACTAAAAAGTGTGACATTCTTTGAAAATGTAAATGCTATTTGGGATTGCTTTTTTCATTAGAATTTAGTCCACTATATGCTTCCATAGCAGGGAGGTGCTATACTGCTGTCTTAATCAGCACTGTATTTGGTCAATAACAAAAGTTTCTCAATACTTGGTTATATACTCTTTGTTGGCAATGACAGAGGTCAAATGTTTTCTATAAGTCTGCTCAAGGTTTTCACACACTGTTGCTGGTATTTTGTCCCATTCCTCCATGCAGATCTCCTCTAGAGCAGTGATGTTTCGGGGCTGTCGCTGGGCAACATGGACTTTCAACTCCATCCAAAGATTTTCTATGGGGTTGAGATCTGGAGACTGGCTAGGCCACTCCAGGACCTTGAAATGCTTCTTACGAAGCCACTCCTTCGTTGCCCGGGTGGTGTGTTTGGGATCATGCTCATGCTGAAAGACCCAGCCACGTTTTATCTTCATTGCCCTTGCTGATGGAAGGAGGTTTTCACTCAAAATTTCACGATACATGGCTACATTCATTCTTTCCTTTGAACAGATCAGTCGTCCTGGTCCCTTTGCAGAAAAACAGCCCCAAAGCATGATGTTTCCACCCCCATGCTTCACTGTAGGTATGGTGTTCTTTGGATGCTACTCAGCATTCTTTCTTCTCCAAACACGACGAGTTGAGTTTTTAACCAAAAAGTTCTATTTTGGTTTTTATCTGACCATATCACATTCTCTTCTGGATCATCCAAATGCTCTCTAGCAAACTTCAGACAGGCCTGGACATGTACTGGCTTAAGCAGGCGGACACGTCTGGCACTGCAGGATTCCAGGAGTCCCTGGTGGCGTAGTGTGTTACTGATGGTAGCCTTTGTTACTTTGGTCCCAGCTCTCTGCAGGTCATTCACTAGGTCCACCTGTGTGGTTCCGGGATTTTTGCTCACCGTTCTTGTGATAATTTTGAACCCGCAGGGTGAGATCTTGCGTGGAGCTCCAGATCGAGGGAGATTATCAGTGGTCTTGTATGTCTTCCATCTCATCTCATCTTCAACCGCTTATCCGGGGTCGGGTCGCGGGGGTAGCAGCTCTAGCAGGGGACCCCAAACTTCCCTTTCCCGGGCAACATTAGCCAGCTCTGACTGGGGAATCCCGAGGCGTTCCCAGGCCAGTGTGGAGATATAATCTCTCCACCTAGTCCTGGGTCTTCCCCGAGGTCTCCTCCCAGCTGGACGTGCCTGGAACACCTCTCTAAGGAGGCGCCCAGGTGGCATTCGTACTAGATGCCGGAACCACCTCAACTGGCTCCTTTCTACGCAAAGGAGCAGCGGCTCTACTCCGAGTTTCTCTCGGATGACTGAGCTTCTCACCCTATCCCTGTATGTCTTCCATTTCCTAATAATTGCTCCCACAGTTGATTTCTTCACACCAAGCTGCTTACCTATTGCAGATTCAGACTTCCCAGCCTGGTGCAGGTCTACAATTTTGTTTCTGGTGTCCTTTGACAGCTCTTTGGTCTTGGCCATAGTGGAGTTTGGAGTGTGGCGGTTTGAGGTTGAAGTGTACCTATGATAAAAATAACAGGCCTCTCTCATCTTTTTAAGTGGGAGAACTTGCACAATTGATGGCTGACTAAATACTTTTTTGCCCCAGTGTATACTGAACTTACACATAAACTGATGAGACAAAACATTATGACTGGTAAAGAGAAAAAACGATGATCATCTCCTGACAAGAGCCCATGTCAAGGACTTGGTAGGTTAGATCAAGATTCAAAGATTCAAAGTTTTATTGTCATACATACAGAGTGACTTGCATCAGACTGTACAATGAAATTCTTAAGACATGGCAAGCAACAACTACGTAGTTAGAAGAATAATAAAAATAAGGATAAAAAAACAATTTACAACAATATACAGACTACACATAACTATAAAATGTGCATAATGAGTCAGAATATGCACAGTGTGCAGACCATAAATACTTAAATACTGTGATGAAAGTGATCGAGTGCCAGTAGTAATGTATGTTCAGAATATGCTATATTCACTATATACACTCTATATACATAATGGAGTGTGTATGGCCGGTATGCAGACCTTAAATACTTAAACACTGCAATAGAAGTGATCTGGTGCCGGAGGTGGAAACATGAATAGGCAAAACAGTGTCACTGGTTGAGGAGCCTAATAGTCTGAGGGTAGAAACTGTCCTTTAGTCTGGAAGTGCGTGTACCGATGCTACGGTAACGTCGACCGGATGGGAGTAGGGTGAACAAGTGATGGCCTGGGTGGTTAATGTCTTTGATGATGGATAGATGGTAAGCAAACAACCAGTTGTCATAGTCAACGTGTTGGACAGTAATGGGAGGAATGTGTCACAACACACAGCGCATCGCAAATGCTAATTGTGCCTGATACCACAGGACACATTCAGGAGTCTTGCAGAGTCTACGCCTCGGCGGATCAGTGCTGTGTTGGCATGATGGGGTGGAATAACATCAGGTCATAATGTTTTGGGTTATAAGTGTATACACTCATTTACATGCTGTGGCATGAACATATTTTCCTTTAAAGAAGATTAAATGACCTCTAGCAATGGTGTTTTTTCAGTGGATAACAATCTTTACCTGTGTTTGTGTGAAGGAAAAATGGAGGATAAATCACTGCCAGTCTTGAGCAGCAATCATTTACAATCGCTACGAATGTGGGGATAACTTTACTGGTACCTTGTGAAAATAATAACAGGGTAGAACGTGTATGCTTTGCTTCCTGTATGAAAGGACACATATTGTGTTTAAAGGTTCAGATTGAAATAATTGTATTAGTAGAGCTACAATAACACCATGTATGTTTATTCATTTGGGTTTGTTGATGTATTTTAAATGCAGTGAGCAAACATTCACAGAGTCCAACAATCAAAGTTATTTACGAGGATAGGTGAGCATTTTTAAGAGTCTGATTCGTATGTAGAAGGCCACATTCTCAACGTAGGCATAATCAACATAACTTGATTTACCGGCTTCTATGAATCAGTCATCTACGGCAACACCTTTCTGTCACGAGTGGTGATTATTGGGTACTGCACTGTTTGGGTTTTCGGGTGCACCACTTCCTGGTCACGATTAGTCACAGCTGTTTGGTATTAGTTTATTTAGTCGGGCTATAAAGGGATTGATAGGAAGTCACTCGTTGCTGTTCATTGTTTCCATGTCACGAGTTAGGTAGAGGTGAGTGTTCTTGTCACATGTTTATAGTTGTTGTTTGTATGTGCTCGTTTAAGTCGCTTTATGCGCATTTTCATTTCAGCCAGGAGGAGCTCTGGAGCTACAGCCACAACCCCAGCTCCAACAGGGTTATGACCCTTTTCGGCCACCAACCTCCAGGGCCCAGAGATCACCTAAGGGCCTGGAGTGCCAGCCTCCCGAGGTAATTAGGAGATGGTGGGGGGTGTGGTTCACCCTACAGGACCAGCCTCTCCCACTCCAGCGTGAGTGCCCTGAGCGGCCCCTTCCACCACAGCGTGAGTGCCAGGACCAGCCTCTCCCACTACAGCGTGAGTGCCCTGAGTGGCTCCTCCGACCTCCGGGTACTGCACTGTTTGGGTTTTCGGGTGCACCACTTCCTGGTCACGATTAGTCACAGCTGTTTGGTATTAGTTTATTTAGTCGGGCTATAAAGGGATTGATAGGAAGTCACTCGTTGCTGTTCATTGTTTCCATGTCACGAGTTAGGTAGAGGTGAGTGTTCTTGTCACATGTTTATAGTTGTTGTTTGTATGTGCTCGTTTAAGTCGCTTTATGCGCATTTTCATTTCAGCCAGGAGGAGCTCTGGAGCTACAGCCACAACCCCAGCTCCAACAGGGTTATGACCCTTTTCGGCCACCAACCTCCAGGGCCCAGAGATCACCTAAGGGCCTGGAGTGCCAGCCTCCCGAGGTAATTAGGAGATGGTGGGGGGTGTGGTTCACCCTACAGGACCAGCCTCTCCCACTCCAGCGTGAGTGCCCTGAGCGGCCCCTTCCACCACAGCGTGAGTGCCAGGACCAGCCTCTCCCACTACAGCGTGAGTGCCCTGAGTGGCTCCTCCGACCTCCGCCTGAGTGCCAGGACCAGCCTCTCCCACTACAGCGTGAGTGCCCTGAGTGGCTCCTCCCACCTCCGCCTGAGTACCAGGACCAGCCTCTCCCACTCCAGCGTGAGTGCCCTGAGCGGCCCCTCCCACCACTGCGTGAGTGCCAGGACCAGCCTCTCCCACTCCAGCGTGAGTGCCCTGAGTGGCTCCTCCCACCTCCGCCCGAGTGCCCTGAGTGGCTCCTCCAACCTCCGCCTGAGTACCAGGACCAGCCTGTCCACTACAGTGTGAGTGCCCTGAGTGGCTCCTCCCACACCTGCCAGAGCTCCCAGAGCGTCACCGCCTGCCAGAGCTCCCAGAGCGTCACCGCCTGCCAGAGCTCCCAGAGCGTCACCGCCTGCCAGAGCTCCCAGAGCTTCACCGCCTAAAATGGCGGAGACTACGGCGCCCGAAATGGCGGAGACTACGGCGCCCGAAATGGCGGAGACTACGCCGCCCGAAATGGCGGAGACTACGCCGCCCGAAATGGCGGAGACTACGCCGCCCGAAATGGCGGAGACTACGCCGCCCGAAATGGCGGAGACTACACCGCCCGAAATGACGGACATGAACTATAGTCGGCCTCCGGCTAAACCGCTTACCCGCGGTTTCCCACCCTTTTTTTTCTTTCCCCCCTGGATTTGACTTTGGGTTCCATTTACGGTTGCTCCCTTGTTTTGTTTTGGGTAGGTAGGCTATCTGGGAGCTAGCCGTTAAATGGGGTACTGCACTGTTTGGGTTTTCGGGTGCACCACTTCCTGGTCACGATTAGTCACAGCTGTTTGGTATTAGTTTATTTAGTCGGGCTATAAAGGGATTGATAGGAAGTCACTCGTTGCTGTTCATTGTTTCCATGTCACGAGTTAGGTAGAGGTGAGTGTTCTTGTCGCACGTTTATAGTTGTTGTTTGTATGTGCTCGTTTAAGTCGCTTTATGCGCATTTTCATTTCATTCAACAAGTTCGTGTGCTTCGCCGTTTTACGGTTGGTTTTGAGTTTATAACTGAATAAACCTTGTTAAACGGATTATCCTGGCTCTGCAAATGGCCTCCCGCACTACACCGTACAGCAACCGTGACACTTTCTCTCAGTCTTGTGGAGGTAATCCACTATTTCTGCATTATAACAATGTTGTGGAATAGATAAAAGAGCTTATCTGAACTGTCTTGATATTGCTCCGATTTGGGGCAGAACGAGTATTTTTTACATTGTAACTTTTACAAAATACACTATATTAAAAAAATGCATAATCATTGACATGGCACAACGATTCCTTAGAAACCCTTCCCTTAATTGCTAATGGCTGCATTTTTGCTTGACCTCTATTTTTGGCAGGCCTGTTAATTTGCATTGTAAGTACATGCACATTATAGCGGTCAATGTCAATTCTAGGCTTTGCATTGGCATTTGGAGTCTTTTACTGGCATATGACTACATGAGGGCAAGTGTCTGGCAAGTGTCTGGTACGCTGCAGCCACAGTCAAGGACAAAGACAGACTGCAAAGCATCATCCACTTTACGAAACGGACCATTGGATGTAAGCTGTCGTCTCTTAAGGATCTGTTCAAAACCAGGTCACTGAGGCGGGCAGCACAGATTGAGGCAGACCCCCCATCTGAGTAACAGACTATTCAGAACTCTCCCCTCTGACAGACGGCTGCGGTCTATCAAGACCAAAACATCCCTCCACAAGAACAGCTTCTTCCCCACGGCGGTGAGTCTAAGGAACATGCCTCTGGCACTAGTCTGGAAAATTTAATTATATAAAAAACAGAAAAATTCTAGATAGAAGACATAACACATAAACACGCAGGAACAGAAGATGGCTGCAGTATAGGCCTGGTTTAGCATCTCAAATAAATATATTAATCAACGTCTATAAGTTGCAGACTCCAGGTAATCATTGAATGCAAAGAATAGTCAATCACTATCGACGTAATACGTCTAAATATTTATGCCCCCTTGCAAATGTGGTGACAAAAACACTCTCTAATTTGAAAAAGGCTTATCCATTATGGATTCAAATAATCTCAAATTAAAACTGACGACCATGCCTTTTGCACACACTTATTTAAGCATGTATTTAACCAAAATAAGATTCAGGTGTTCAAATTCAATTCCATTCCATTCCAATTTCTATTCAGTCCTTCCAACAATGTCTAAACCCTCATCCTGTCATCTAAATATCAACAATGTATCAACGAGGAAACATAATATCTAGCAAGGCTTTTCTTTCTCAATTAAAACCCACATTCGATTTAATCCAGTCTTGATTTTCCATGGCTTGACAATAGCTTTCCAGTTAGCGCTCTAAATAAACTCTGAATGAAGTAGTAATTATCCACAATCCAGAGATTGCTGGTCACATCCCTCCACAGCTGCCTGTGGTCCTGCAAACAGTGGTCCCTCCTACCAACGGCAGGGACAAACACACTCATAACCTCAATGCTTTCTTTGCTGCCATCTGCTTAGGTTCACCTTACAGCAACCTTAATGTATGGAAATGTGAGATATATTTAGGAAAAATAACTGTCGTTTTTATCTGTAGTATAGCCCTTTCAGTGCTGTTTTGAACATTTCTGAGATGATTAGTGTTTATGAGGCTGTACGTTTTATCCTGACTGTAAATATAACGTGAGACTAAACATATTTTTAATAAACGTTTTAAGCATTTCTACATTTCGATCTGCCTGCTAGCACCTGACATAACTCTTCTAAATGACACTGAGAGGTAAAGCCCATGGCAATAACAAAAACCGACTCGGATGAAAATGATCCTGAATCAATTATCTACGCAACAGGAGGTGAACCCAAACTGTGAAAACCATTTGAACAGGCCTGATGACGCAGTAATTAATCAAATACCCCATGCCCTGTATTTTTCCCACTGTCACAACATATGCAATAAAATAACAAATATGTTACAACAGAGGCTAATACTCTTCACTAAGAAATATGAAAAACTAAAGCCATGGATTGTATGTGAACACAAAATGTAAATCTATGAACACAGACAACTTTGAGCTGTTTTCACATAAAGCTCATGGTTCCCTAAAACACCCATATTTCAATTTCCCTGTCCTGTCCCTTGACAGTGTATTTGTTAATTAAAACAAAGGGAACTGATTGGAGCAGAGAATTGTAGCCCCCCCCATCATCCCCTGTTAAAGACCCCTACTTAGGCTTTCTCTCCAGCCAAGTCTTCCTGTTCCAAGGGTGTAAACGGTGTCAGAATTGAACAAAAAGAGATATTTTGTGTTTATAAACATTGGATATTGGTGTTTTACAGTGTGGCAGGCTGCTCCACAGTCACTGTAATATGATGGTAGGTAATCACCACTTTCAGGAAGAGCGGATTTCAGAGTAGCACTGGGAATGATGAAGTATCCTTATCTCCTCTATGGCAGAGTTAAGTAGAAGCACTCAGAAGGAGTAGTCAGTTTCACACAGCACTGAATCAGTTTTGTCTGCTGCCATTGAAAAACCCTGTATAACACCTGTGAAAGCAGGTAAACAAATACAAGTCCTATTGACTTCATTGGAACAACTCCAGCTCAGGATCGTGAACTTTGTCCTTCAAAGCGCATCCCACAAACCATTCTGCTTTTCATCACACACTCACCAAGTTCTTGACTGAAAATGTGTGCTTGTAGAAGAACACAATCACAAATAAATAAAACTAAAACTACAGGTGCCTAACCAACAATGACTAGTCACTAGCGCGTGATAAGGCATTTATTGTATGCAAGTCATTTAGTGATTTTGATTAAATACATTGCTGCTGACCTCTCAATCACACCAATAAACAGAGTCAATTAGTAATTGCATCTCCATTAAAAATAAACAACCACAAAACATATTAATATTAATTAATTAATAAACTAATTCAGTCCACTGTAAAAATTGTATTATAATGATGATATTATAATCATATATAAACAATTTTTTCAAGGAAACTTTTCATTCATGTTAACAAGTTAATTCAGCCAAGTCAAACTGCTGTTACTTATAATAAATGGCTTAGAAAAATATTCCCTTTAAGATTTCATTAAAGATTAAAGTCACAGTAATTTTATGGTGAGGCTGAGCTTAAGTGAGTGTGTAGAAGTAGCATTAATAAGCATGTTTGACAGTCCCCCATTTTAACATACTCAATCCTGTAGATACTCTCCAGTTACAAAACTCCATAGATCTCATGTTTTATGCATGTGAAAGCAGGCTTATGGAGAGATGAGCGGCAGGTTTTACTTACTCCCATTCCTTGCGCAGGGCCTGCGGGGTGCTCTGGATCTTGTGAGCCTGGTGGGCCTTAATGATGTCCCTCTGCTCGATGAGGCCCCCCCGTCGGCGGTTAATGACGATGGGGCTGACGGGCTGGTCGGGGTCCACGCCCGGTGCCCCCCCTGGACCGTAGTAAGAGCCGCCCACGTCCAGTGAGAGGACATGGCGGGCGTGGGCATTTTGGGGGAGGAAGAGGGAGTCGACGCTGGCTGTGTGGGACAGCAGGCTGTCTGACAAGCTCTGGGGTTTCAGTATGGAGCATGAGCGAGAACCCCCGACTAGGCCGAGGCGGTGCTTGTGCCAGTCTTCGGGCTCTGGGTACAGGACGTAGCGGTGCGGAGTACTGATCCTGCACACGCCTCCCCTCGCCAGCTGGGGCACCCCCAGTGCATTGTGGTCCGCCGGGGACTGAGAGCTGACTGAACGGGAGCCAAATTCCAACATCCTGTAGCTGGTCTCTCAGCATAGTGCTGTGAAGAGAAGGAGAGAGGCAGATAACACGTCACACAGGGAAATCTGGGAACGGTTTCTACAGGACCTCCCAGTGGTTGTCTGCAAGGTCCATCAGTCATACGGCCTGTCAGGTCCTAAGGTCAGAAGACAGCATGCACATTTAATATCAGAGTCAGAAGGAATTTAATTCGCCAAGTCCGTTTACAACAAACAAGGAACTTGTTCTGGCCCGAAAGCAGTTCACAACACACATGCCGACATATAACAGACAGGGATCTCTACAGAGCACAATGAGGTCTGGTACATGGCCAATAAAACACAGCTAATGTCTTCTCTTTGGCACCATGCAATGCGGAATGCCTGGATAAATCATTTTGCCGTGGTATATTGACCTGTACAGTACCACAAACACTAATGTTGCTTTACTGCTACTATAAAATGGTTACCATCGCAATATTAAGAGTTAAAGGTAATGCTTGTCATATTTGGGGAATATCTTGTCATATAATACTTACTTCAGCCAACCAGCATTCAGTATTAAAACCACACAGTGTAACATAAAAAAAAATAAACCTTGTTCCCAGTAGTCTAGCAAATGGCATGAAATAATTTAAGATAACCAAGGGCTCTGTATAAAAGTGTTCATTTGTTCAGAAATGGCCCGTAGGCAATTTGCCAATAAATTACCCCATTGTTTTGTAATGACATTGTAACAGGCTTCCCGGGCCTTTTGCGTGGGAATTCATTTAATAGTTTCTAAACACACGTGGTCATCTAATATACACTGATGAGCCAAAACATTATGACCACACACAAGTGAAGATATCTTCTAACAAAGGCTCATGACAAGCTCTACAGTTTAGAGGGTCAGCGAACAATCAGCTCTCGTAGTCAATGTGTTGGATGCATGAAAAATGGGCAGTTTTAATGACCTGAGTGATTTGACAAGGGCCAAATTGTTATGTCCAGATGACAGGGACACAGCATCCCTAAAACAGCAAGGCTAGGTGGGGCACTCTCGGTCAGCAGTGATGAGAACCTACCGACTGTGGTTCAACCGCAACAGTCTGTCGGCCGCCCAAGGCTCATTAATGTGGGAGGGCAACATAGGCTATCAATAATGACAAAGTTCCAGTGGTGTCCGTCAGGGTCCTGCTGGCCTAAACACTATCAGAATCACTGGCTTGCATTGTAGTATACTTTTCCCGTGACTGTGTATTAAATTATTCCCAATAGTCTATTCTCAATTTCCTAGCTTTTTTTCTGGTAGCGTATTTTTATTTTAGAGCTTTTATCCAATCATATTTCAGCCATCATGTGTTGCCACGTCAAAGAAATCTGCCTTAAGGCCTTCAGATTCAATTGTGCAGGTGCCTGTAACTTCAAAATGAATAAAAATGTAACGGTGCTCTTTAACCAATCAGATTTAATCAACCAATCAGATTTCGAGATGGCGACACTGGGGCCATCTAGCAGGCTTAGAATAACGTTGGCCTTTTCACACCCTTTGATTGGATGGTCAGAACCCGTACTATTACTACTAGTCAGAGCAAACCGCAAAAGGCATCTGTGCAATATAAAACATATTAATGTAGTGTTAAATACCACTTTTTTAATTTTACAAACCACGATGGCTGACAGAGAAGAAGAGATTGACTTGGTCGCAGATTTACTCGCAAAGACATTTTCAAGACAGACTTTTCAAAAAAAGCGGGACATCGTAAGTAAAGGCCGGCCAACCCCGAAGCCAGCTAGCCTGTCCCAGCCGGGGAAAGGGTTTACCCGACACTCTCAATAACTACGAGCGGTACCCTTGGCTCACAGCCTCCAAGAACACTGCAAATTGTATAGCAAGGAATGCATGTTATTTGCAGTCGATCGACTTGGTGTTTGTAGCCACACTGGGTTTGCAAACTTGAGTTGTCTAACCAAAGCAGCAGCGAGACACCAAAGCATGGCCGGACATTTACAAGCAACGGTGCTTTTGAAAACTTTTGCGGAAACACGAGTGGATCTACAGATCAATGAACAGATGCGCAGGGAAACGGAGCTCCACAACGAAAAGGTAATGGCTGCATAATAATGTAATGTACTGCTCTCCATAATATTGATGATTTATATTTGTGGCGTCATAATGATGGTGTTAAGAGGTGGATTCATTCGGGTAGGACACCACTGAAGGCCTAGGTGTGAAATGCACGGCCCGCCACTGCAAAGTTCAAAGGCAAAGTTCCTCATGAATTTGTCGTAAGTGCCACGCTATCGGGAAACCGAGCCCAGGACTGCTTTGAAAACACAGATTGGCAGATGTTCGTTGCTGCAGCTGATGGTGTCATTGATAAATTCACAGACCCTGTCTTTGTATACATATTAATGATGTCGCCTTGAGGGGCAATGTTGGGAGCACCGTTGGAATTTGGTGGAATGGGAGATTCGCATCAGGGATATCTGGCAAAACAAATCTGTGTTAAGATGTATTGTCAATAGGGACCAAAATCTCTGAGGAATGTATCCAGCACCTTGCTGAATCTATGCCACAATGAAATAAGCCAGTTCTGAAGGCAAAAAGGGGTCCAACCCAATACTAGCAAGGTATACTTAATGAAGTGGCCGGTAATTGTGTATCTGCAGTAATATGCAAAAAGACAAGCAACTAGGTTTTATATCAACTTATCACATCACTAAAAACGCATCCTCTAAAGAGAATAAGATTGACTCATCAGTGTATAGGTCAACATGATACAGTTTGATCTCAACCATATGGTTGTGTTGTAACGCATTATGCTAAGGTAGAAAGATTTCTAATGATATTAAAATAAATAAAAAATATTTTCATGATATATTCAAATAATAACTCAATTAAAGGTTAGATTTATATGATTTATTTGCATCTAAGATCAAGCTGATAAAAAGGAGAATCTACATGGTCCTGTTTTATGTACTTAGCCTGAATATGGCTAATTTAGCACTTACCTAAAGAGAGACAGGTCCATATTCCAGGCAAACAGAATTACCCAGATTAATTGCAGCTGCATAATAATGAATGAGCTTCCAACAGAGTCAGAACACTGTACACCTGCTGCTGCCAAGTGTCCTCCTCAAGGCCTAATTAGACTTTTTAGCTGCGCTGGCATGTGGTTTGATCAGAATGAATAAAAAACGCTGGGTTAAATAGCTATCAATTGTTCAAACAATAGAACGAATCAAGTTATTAGCACAGGGGCACTGTCTAATAGGGACAGCTGTACATCAATCTGAATTCTAATTAATCAATTATAAAATATGTTTTTGATATTGCCATCTACATAGGCTGGGAGAAATGTAGAGTGGATTAAATCTATATAGTTTTAATCCACCGTAGTCAACAGAGTTTACAGATGGTGTGACCATTTCCCAACAAAACAGCCGTTACAAAATGTATTTTCTCAGGTAACAAAAACTGCTTATGGTTACAGTAATATCCCACTTTATTTGAAGGGTCTACACTTGGACCTGACTGATGTGTACGCAAGCCACACGTGTGTCACATTCATCATGGGTCATATAATTCTAGGTTGTTAGGAGCTGGATGGAAATGGATTTACAGATCGTAAGATAGACAGAGAGGAAGAGGCGTTTGCTTAGTGTGTGTTTCAATAATTGCTGAACAGCTGTGTAACGACCACCTCTCATTACCCGTCTTTATCATTACGATCAACCCCCAGGCAGAAGTCCCGCTTTGCTTTCCAGACCAATAACCATCTTACAACGTCCAACTGGGTGAACTCTGAAGCATCTGAGTGAAGATAAAGTGACGGACATAGAATTGTGTTTCATGCTCATTGGAAAAGCTACAAGTTCAATTCTATAGTTGGTGATTGTTAGGAGTGAAAAAGATGAACTGCCACCCTGGCAACGCGGAGAGATTAACCCCATTGAAAACACCTGCTGCCCACATCAGATGCTGTCACATTCCCTCCTCCCCACTATGGATTCACCTCCACATGCAGTGCTTAAAACAACATGGGCTGTTGGGATATGTCAGCACAGCTCAAGTCAACTGATTCTTGAGATGAGAGGCTAGACAGGCTCGAAAATGTAGGCAATCATCGAATATAGGGAAGTAATTCTCTTTCAATGATTTGCCTTTACTAAATTAGATCAGTGTTTTCCACAAATGTTCACAACAAGGGACACTGTGGTTGACAATATTACAGCTTGGTCTGATGCCAACATCTATGTTAAACTGCTTTTCCATTGTTTTCCTGCCTTTTTCTAAGTAAACAAAGTAGCCAAAATGTACATAATATACTGTATATGCGTTTTGATGAGCTACAGTTTCTATGTGGTTATGTAATTTATCACAAAATAAATGGCACTAGCACAAAAGACACCAGTGGGGAAACATTTGAAGCCTATTGACATCACTAACCCTCCATTTAAAGATCAAATGAAGATGGTGCTTTAAACAGTTAATTGAGAAACAAGGCATCAAAGAACAGATGATCTGAGCCCAATCATAAAATGCAGTACAAAGGTTCATGAAAAATGCAGGCTGCATGCTTTCCAAAAATGGCATTCATGTTAATATGAACAGTAAATCTGATCTTTAATGTAAAATATTAATGTGATATGTGTCATGTTATTATGATTTGTTATTATTGCTTTTACAAACGAATTTGCCCGGCTACCCAAACACTGAACTCTGAGCCCCGTCAACAAACACTTATTTCTGGATTTAAACACTTCCCCAAGAACTCCCCAATTACAAAACAACTGTCAAATCTGATTGGTCCCAGATTGGACCCTATTCTCTAGTTTGTAACATGAGATTATGCAATCACTAATTATGTTGTTTTGTAGAACATCCCTTATTTTTACACCACCTAAGTGACAGGAAGGGTTCTCTGACCAACCCATCATTGCAGAAATGACATACATATGTGACATCCCAGCAGAGTATTTGTATTTAATATCACATATCCCATTGGTCCTAACACACCACAATTACATTCTGTGTCAACATGTGAGAAGTGCTGTTTTCCCTGTACCTAATGAACATACATATTAATATGAATAGAGTTTGTTGTTGTTGTTCACATAGAGACTTAAAACATAAAACAATACCATACAAAAACAAGACCAAAAACAGGAAGCATACATACAATTCAAATGAGGGAATAGGCACCAGGTGTGTGCAACAGACAAGAAAAGACAATGTGATGAGGGGACGGTGGTCGCTTAGAAAGCCGGTGATAACGAATGTCGAAGCCTGCCCCTAGATGGCAGTAGAGCTGTTTCGGAGGGAGTAAATGGGTTGTGTTTTACACTTTGGGGAGAAAAATAGCAAAAATGTGCATTTTGATGTGTGTATATTCATCACTCCTTCCCCTCAAATATAATGTATACAGTTTTATTTGATCAAGCGTTGGGCTGCGATGCGGCAGCCATCTTGGGCGGAGGCAGGAGGGGACACCCGAGGAACTCAGGCGGAGGAGGGAGGGGACACTCCAGGAGCTCAGGCGGAGGGAGGAGTTGCCAGCCGAGGAACCCAGGCGGAGGGGGGAGGGACCACTCGTCTGGGCACTCATGCTGAGGTGTCTGGGTCCTGGGCTTTGGTGGCTGGATGTTTGGCTGCAGCCCCGGAGCAGTGGGCGGCGGTTGCTGCGGCACCAGAGCCATGGGTGTTCTCCCCGCGGTCCTACGCGAACACCTCGTTACCTCCCTCCCAAAAACTATTTTGGGTAGCTTCCGGGATGCCCTCTTGCCATCTTCATGGAAGGACCACGGACCTGATGTAATCAGCCCTGATAGCCACATTGGTGGCTCATATCCGAAATAAGCGCGGAGACGCCTATACTCCTCTTGGGGCGTCTCCGGCTTAAGCCAGTCCCACTGCTCCGTGGGGCGACGGTAAGCTTCATCCTTCGGGGCGCTCACCGTCCGGCTCTGTTTCCTCATCTTTTTAAGCTGGTTATTCTGTCACGGTATCCTCTAGGTGTAGTGGGAAAAAGCGAGATGCTGAGCCAGGGTTAACGTTCGCCGAGTTTTATTACACAAATAAAACCGACACACACACACGAACCGAAACCTACTAAACACTGTGACGTAAATAAAAGTGCGCTTACACAAAGCCACTTAAATAATAACGATAACAAACAGTACAACCCCTCACCTACATGGACACGTAACATTAAATCAATAACCAGCACCAATGAAACTAATCAGAGACCTTAAACAGCCCACTGATTAACTAACCTATGCCCGGTGCTCAACTAAACCCAAAACAGCTGTGCTCCTAATTACAACAATACATGAAGTGCTCTCCCTAACCACCCTGTGTACAGCACAGCTCACCCACTACGTGACAACATGTTGATTGCTAACTTAATTGCACCAATTTATGTACATGTATATGCTGAATGTGATCACAGTTTAAAAAATAGCTTGATACAAAATTGCTTTGTACAAATTTAATTCGTGAGGGCTACAATTGTTCTGGACTCACACATCCAGCAAACATTTCTGCAGTGGAAGACTTTGGTTTGATTCATCAAGCAAAAGCCTATAGATTCATGAGAAGTGTTCCATTTGGACAGCAGTGCAGCAAATCCAATTTAACTACATTCTGTGTACAATATTCTTCTTGCAATGTACATGGTTGGACTTGGCCACCCTGTTACTGTAATGGTGCCAGAACTAATCTTAAGCATTATGTTGCAACAGACAAACCATCGGGTACAATGTTATTCCAGGCAAGCTACACTTCTGGAAGGTCTTAACACAAGACATGACTCATTAAATGTTCCAGGATGAAAATACATTAGGTAAATAGATCATTGCAGTCCTCCTGACACACACAAATTTATCTTTAAGCCTCCGAGATTTGTTTGCTCAAATGTTAGCAAGAACCAGCAGCAAATGCAGCACCTCACAAAAGTGAGAAAACCCCTCACATTTTTGTAAATATTTGATTATATTGTTTCATGTGACAACACGGAAGAAATGACACTTTGCAACAATGTAAAGTAGTGATTGTACAGCTTGTTTAACAGTGTACATTTGCTGTCCCCTCAAAATAACCAACACGATATCACAGGTTTTCGTGAAATAGACACGATTTTTGTACCCAAAATTTGTGACATGCACACGTAAAAGTTCTTTTTTTCGTGTCCTGGACACAATTCGTTTTTTTGTGTACAGGACACGTAATATTTAGGACTCCACGGAAAAACGTCACACACACACAAAAAAGCACAACAAACGTTTTTGGTCACAAATAAGTAAATCGAAATGTTAGGTATTGGTTAAGGTTAAGGTTAGTTAGGCTTTCGTTTAATATTTAAAGTAATAAAAAGAGTTATATGCCAGAAAGTTAAGTCTGTCGCGTTTACAATTCAAGCTACGCCCACTTCCTAGTTGAAATGCAAGTTGAGTCAACCAATCACAACACATGCTTTCAACAGCTCAAGAAAATCGTGTCCAGGACACGAATAAACTACCTTTTACGTGTGGATGTCACAAATTTTGGGTACAAAAATCGTGTCTATTTCACGAAATCTCATGATACTGTGTTGAAAACTCAACACACAGCCAATAATGTCTGAACCGCTGGCAACAAAAGTGAGTATACCCCTAAGTGAAATTGTCCTGACTGCCTGACTCTGAAGTTTAAATCTTACAGTAAATGGCTTCCTCATTATAAAATGGGACTATTTTCTGTCGCACAAGCCGCCTTTTTGCAGATGATCAAAAGAAATGGCTTGTGGCTACGCTCAGATAGTCCTGTGGTTTGTCACCATGACAGATAACAAGAAGGCCAGCACACATTACAATTCCACTGAAAAGCATCAACATTAACGATACCTAAGTAATATATGGGAGAAATGTGAAGAGACGCTGTTCTAAACTGCTGGACCACACAATAAATCTGAACACAGACAAATCCCCCCAACCCATTTTATAGCAACATCATCATCAGTAGAATAGATACTTCTATAGTATACCCCTTAAAGCTCAGCACAGCGTTATGCCCAATGAGCACACACAAACACACAAATATATGTACCTTCTGCCCAGGAGTTCTCACTGCAAGGTCATATTTTTCTATTTAATGCTATGGCAATAAATACTACAAAAATATTAACTCAATACATTTTCTGAATGTATGCATGGGGAGGCTCCACTCTCCCATCAGAGCTGTACACTCTTACATCACACAGCACCAGTACCTGACACTTGCTCTGTGTTTTCTTCAATTCAACAGGTGTCATGAGTGAGAATTCTTCCTCACTCAGGGTGTAATTAGTTGGGTAATTGGTTAGCGAAATTGCACACACCAGATTGGGGATTTATAATTAGTTGGGTATTTAAGTTGAGCATTTGCCTTTGTCACATTTGTTCCTACCCTCACCTATGGTCATGAAAGCTGGGTCATGACCGAAAGAACGAGATCGCGGGTACAAGCGGCCGAAATGGGTTTTCTCAGAAAGGTGGCTGGCCTCTCCCTTAGGGATAGGGTGAGAAGCTCAGTCATCCGAGAGGAACTCGGAGTAGAGCCGCTGCTCCTTTGCATAGAAAGGAGCCAGTTGAGGTGGTTCGGGCATCTTGTACGAATGCCACCTGGGCGCCTCCCTAGAGAGGTGTTCCAGGCACGTCCAGCTGGGAGGAGACCTCGGGGAAGACCCAGGACTAGGTGGAGAGATTATATCTCCACACTGGCCTGGGAACGCCTCGGGATTCCCCAGTCAGAGCTGGCTAATGTTGCCCGGGAAAGGGAAGTTTGGGGTCCCCTGCTAGAGCTGCTACCCCCGCGACCCGACCCCGGATAAGCGGTTGAAGATGAGATGAGATGAGACATTGTTCAGTATTGTTTCGATGTCACGTTGCTTTATTGGGGTGAGTGTTTGTCGTTGGTGACAGCTGTTTGAATGTTTTAGTAAGTCACTTGTATTGCGCAATTTAATTTCCTTCAGTCTATGTTTTCTATCAGTTTGTTGTGTTTATTGGTTTTGTTAAAATTTGTTATTAAACCGTCACGAACGTGATCATCCGGCTCTCCATTGCGCTTTTAACCGCACAAAACCTCCAAGATCCATGACAACACACCTGCACATGTCATGTTCATAGAACAGACTAAATGTTTTCAATACAAATGTAAATAGATATGAATGAGCAAATTAAACACTTCTAAAAGGTATTTCAAAATCATGTGAAATAAATTTCATAGAAAGCTACTACAACTTATTAGCAAAAATGCTGATGGGGGATCTAATAACAGAATACATGACTAGATCTTGAATACATTTAACAACACTAGGCTATGCTAAGGAAGACTACTACATACAACAGACACACTAGAGCACTTGCTCCAGAAAATCCAGCAAAGCATTTGAATAAAAGGAGCAAATGACACAGAAAACCCCTGGGAAGGTTGAACACCTGGTGTTTGAAGGTAAGATGGAACTAGAGAGCCTAAACAACATTTAGTAGTTGTCGTCCATAAGTGAGAGGACAAGTCACTCGAATGGTACCACTTCATGTGTGTGGGGAGGTAAACTAGGAATATTGTACAGCATTAATCTGCAGTAGCGCTATCCACCATGATGTTTGCAGAGAACAACATGCTCCAGTCAAGAGTAATGCCAAGGTTCTTCACACTCGGAGAGAGGGACATTGTCCTTGATTTTAAGTTAGCACTGGTGTAGTGCATGAAAGAACCAACTGCAGAGCGTACCACGTTTGATGGGTTTTAATTCCAACAGAAAACAAACAAGACATGAATGGAATACCTAAACAATGTAATCAAAATAAAACTGCTCTATAGAGCGACTTACAAAACATAAAATACAGCGACAGGAAAAAACACTCACCTCTACATGTGTGACTTAAAATAATGCTAAGCGAAGTGAAACATTACCCAGTGAACGAAATAGACCCCCTGATTAGCCCAGATGAAACCTGGTGTGCAGAATCAAAGCAATCCAACCGGAAAACAAACGTGAACACCCCAGTAAGAACCCTGAAGTGGGGACCTAGTGTCCACCACTTGTGACACTTGATGTCTTTTTTCTTCACGTGACATAAATTTGCACATCTGCAATTATTAATTATTAACAGACCAAACAAGACAAAGTGCTAAAAGAAACAGAAACACAGTAAAATAATTAGCAACACCAAATAAACAGGTTTATATTCTCACTGCTCTCAATGTAACTACCTTAGTCGGTGGTTCACCTTAAAAACAAATTACAATTATCAAACGGGTGTAAAGCCAAATGAGCGTGATCTTTAATCCCAACATAACATAGTCACATAGTCTTTATTTTTCCAACCCAGTATTTGTGATGTTTTTAATTGTTATTATGGCCTTGCCTCATTGCGCTATATCCCAGCTCGTTCGGGAGAACCAAAGACTGAGACAACTCCTCTGATTCATATGGTAAAAGGCTGTTCTGATTCTTATCAAACCGATAACCTAAACAGAAGAAAGCCACCAATATTTACGTGCTTAGATAATTCTCTGGTCAACCAGCATGATTGAGCTTATCGGCCAGTACTGCTTCAACTGTTTACAGTCTAGCTTACATGAACATACTGCTTCAAGACCCCCACAGCATTTAAATGGGATTACGTTTTTGAGCCTGTTGTAACATGTTCAAAAAAGTGGAGCTACTGCTGTGACTTCATATATCTGCTTCTGAGGATAGTTGCATCTCGTCTCAAACCAGGGTACGCTATATCAACTACTAACTCTGGTTCTGTGGGCGATCAAGGAGGAGGCTTTCAGAAGGGGCAACATGGACATACTCAGTCATAGAGGCCAAGAACAACATCTCAAAAGCATTTAAGGAGGCCAAAGGTGTGTATGGTGAAAAACTAAAACCGCAGCTCTCAGCGAATGACACTGCATCGGTCTGGAGGGGGATAAAACTGATAACAAATTACAAATGCAAATCCCCCCAGGCTACCAACGATCAGCAACTTGCCACGACCTGAACCAGTTTTACTGCAGATTAGAGAGACAAATGAGCAGTCCTGTCTGCACCTCCCTTTCAGCTGTGTCCTGCCACCACCAACAGACCCTGATCACCAGGGCTCGCCCACAACTAACCATCCCAATTGACACCTCCCCTGAGATGACAATGGCAACAATCAACACCTTTGCTGAAGCTACAATGGGACTTTATATACTGGAGAGGGACCTAAACGGACTATTCAAAGTTAAACCCCAAGAAAGGTAGTGACACGAATGGGAAGAAGGACACAAAGCGAACGAAGGACATTTATTAAATAAAAAAATTACTATAACTGAAAAAACACCAAACAAGACATACGCAAACGTAACGTTGGTATAAACCATACAAAGGCCAACAACATACACTGTGAAAGGAGAAACTTAAATAAGGATGGTGATTAGGAAAACAGGTGAGGGAAAGAAAACATTGAAACAAGTGTCTGTGCGCCAAAAGAGGGAGAGCGGGCATTGGATTTCACGGGCATGGCCATCCACTGTGTCTCTGCCTCCAACCTGAAGCACTGTGCTGACCTGCTAGTTCGCTGTGTTCACAGGCATTTTCAATAAATCCTTAGAGTCATGTAGAGTCCTAACCTGCTTCAAATCCCAGTCCCCAAGAAACCAAGGATCACAGGGCAAAATGACAGACCAGTTGTCCTGACCTCTGTGGTTATAAAGTCTTGAGAGCCTGGTGCCGTCACACCACATTATCATCACTGATCCAGTACAAGACAAGACACATTGCAGTTTGCCTACAGAGCCAACAGGTCTGTGGAAACACGATCAACATGACACTCCACTTCATGCTCCAGCATCTTGTCTCTCAGGAACCTATGCCAGAATCCTGTTTGTGGACTTCAGCTCTGCCTTCAACACCATAAACCCAGCCCTACTCCAGGATAAACTCTCTATCATGGAAGTGCCCGTGTCCACTTGTAAATGGATCATAGACTTTCTTTCAAACAGGAAGCATCACGTGAGGTTCGGGAAACACCTGGCGGGTGTCCTAGTACAGTCTCAACAACATGGAGTTCAATGCTCTAAAGACAGTGGAAATTAAGAATGGACAATAGAAACGATAACAAACATAAACTATACAATATTGGCCTACGCCAGATATTTTCACCAGGCAATGCAGCCAACCCCAAGATCCAGTCCGAAGAACGCAGGACAGAAAAAACAGGAACGGTACTCCTTACAGTAGAAGAGCCCGCGATGGATTGAAATTACAAGGGCCGTAATTGTTTAATTGTGTAAGGACATGGTCCCTTTTCAAATGGTAAAGAGACAATGCTTTAAAGCCAAGATCAGAGCTATTGATCCACCATACGTGGTGCCAAGCCACAAATACTTTCCAGAAACAGAGATGCCGATCTTCGTGAAAAAGGTTGAAAAAGAGCTGTGTGATTTGAATCGTCCTGACCATTCACTATATAACAGACCTGTGGTTGAGCCGTACCATGTAGCCTAATATCAGCCTGACCATTCACTATATAACAGACCTGTGGTTGAGCCGTACCATGTAGCCTAATATCAGCCTGACCATTCACTATATAACAGACCTAATATCAGCCTAATATCATCCTGACCATTCACTATATAACAGACCTGTAGCCTAATATCAGCCTGACCATTCACTATATAACGGCCTGTGGTTACCATGTCAGCCATTCAATATCACCTGTGGTTGAGCCCTGACCATTCACTATATAACAGACCTAGTGAGCTGTACCATGTAGCCTAATATCATCCTGACCATTCACTATATAACAGACCTGTAGTTGAGCTGTACCATGTAGCCTAATATCAGCCTGACCATTCACTATATAACAGACCTGTGGTTGAGCCGTACCATGTAGCCTAATATCAGCCTGACCATTCACTATATAACAGACCTGTAGTTGAGCCGTACCATGTAGCCTAATATCAGCCTGACCATTCACTATATAACAGACCTGTAGTTGAGCCGTACCATGTAGCCTAATATCATCCTGACCATTCACTATATAACAGACCTGTGGTTGAGCCGTACCATGTAGCCTAATATCAGTCTGACCATTCACTATATAACAGACCTGTGGTTGAGCCGTACCATGTAGCCTAATATCAGCCTGACCATTCACTATATAACGGACCTGTAGTTGAGCCGTACCATGTAGCCTAATATCAGCCTGACCATTCACTATATAACGGACCTGTAGTTGAGCCGTACCATGTATCAGCCCAATATCAGCCTGACCATTCACTGACCATTCACTATATAACGTTGACCTGTCAGCCTGACCATTCACTATATAACAGACCGTTACCATGTAGCCTAATATCAGCCTGACCATTCACTATATAACAGACCTGTAGTTGAGCCGTACCATGTAGCCTAATATCAGCCTGACCATTCACTATATAACAGACCTGTGAGCCGTACCATGTAGCCTAATATCAGCCTGACCATTCACTATATAACAGACCTGTGGTTGTACCATGTAGCCTAATATCAGCCTGACCATTCACTATTCAGACTATATAACAGACCTGTAGTTGAGCCGTACCATGTAGCCTAATATCAGCCTGACCATTCACTATATAACAGACCTGTAGTTGAGCCGTACCATGTAGCCTAATATCAGCCTGACCATTCACTATATAACAGACCTGTGGTTGAGCCGTACCATGTAGCCTAATATCAGCCTGACCATTCACTATATAACAGACCTGTGGTTGAGCCGTACCATGTAGCCTAATATCAGCCTGACCATTCACTATATAACAGACCTGTAGTTGAGCCGTACCATGTAGCCTAATATCAGCCTGACCATTCACTATATAACAGACCTGTAGTTGAGCCGTACCATGTAGCCTAATATCAGCCTGACCATTCACTATATAACAGACCTGTAGTTGAGCCGTACCATGTAGCCTAATATCAGCCTGACCATTCACTATATAACAGACCTGTGGTTGAGCCGTACCATGTAGCCTAATATCAGCCTGACCATTCACTATATAACAGACCTGTAGTTGAGCCTAATATCAGTCTGACCATTCCATATAACAGACCTAATATCATCCTGACCATTCACTATATAACAGACCTGTGGTTGAGCTGTACCATGTAGCCTAATATCATCCTGACCATTCACTATATAACAGACCAGTTAGCCTAATATCATCCTGACCAGCTATATAACAGACCTGTGGTTACCATAGCCTAATATCAGTGACCAGACCTAATATAACAGACCTGTAGTTGAGCTGTACCATGTAGCCTAATATCATCCTGACCATTCACTATATAACAGACCTGTGGTTGAGCCGTACCATGTAGCCTAATATCAGCCTGACCATTCACTATATAACAGACCTGTAGTTGAGCTGTACCATGTAGCCTAATATCAGCCTGACCATTCACTATATAACAGACCTGTGGTTGAGCCGTACCATGTAGCCTAATATCAGCCTGACCATTCACTATATAACAGACCTGTAGTTGAGCTGTACCATGTAGCCTAATATCAGCCTGACCATTCACTATATAACAGACCTGTGGTTGAGCCGTACCATGTAGCCTAATATCAGCCTGACCATTCACTATATAACAGACCTGTAGTTGAGCTGTACCATGCAGCCTAATATCATCCTGACCATTCACTATATAACAGACCTGTAGTTGAGTTGTACCATGTAGCCTAATATCAGCCTGACCGTTCACTATATAACAGACCATTGGAATCTTGTTGTGCCTGATTTTAAGATTCAGTGTTGTGTTGCTTTTTAACTAAGAAGATACCAGTTTCTTTTATTTGCATCATTTGTGTCCTTTAAGAAAATAACTAAAAGTACATTTGGTGCTTTCTGCACTGTTTTGCACTTTTTACTAATGTAAAGAAACTTTTATACCTTATACGTATGTGCCTGTTGTAAAATTACAGTTTTACAATAACAGTTTGGCATAATAAAACTACATACAACATATTTTTCTTCTTTTCTGTCAACATCCATGATGATTAATGCCTACAAACCATCATTGAGTGAATCTTGACCTCAATCACCAAACGTCTATCAAACCAAAACATCTGACCAAAACATCTCGCCACAAGAACAGTTTTCCCACCCCATTACCCACCCTGGACAATATCGGCTCCGATACGAAAGACCTAGTTGGACATCCTGTGCTATAACTAGACATTGGCTCTTCTTTTGGACAACTGTATATACAACTCGATATTACTGTTTTGCACAATATAAAACTAGTGGATATTGAGCTTCTTTTTTGCAATCTGCTCACATCTAGACATTGCTCCTTTGCACTATTCTGATACATATCACATTCTATATATACTCACCATTACATATGCCAACTAGGCAGGGTCTCTTGTCGGACTGATCGTGTTGTTTCTTGCTCTGTTTGCACTGTTTGTGTAAGTTTGGAAATGTGTGTTCTAAACGTTGCAGCTAGGGGTCAGAACAAGATCCAAGTTTGGCTTGGCTTCAGCTTTTGAACAGATGGCCTCACATTCTCCTCAAGAACTTTCTGGTTCGATATGAAATTTAGGATTGATCCAGCCCCTGAGAAGACACCAAACTATAATACCACCACCTCCATTCTTTACAATGTTTTACGAAGCTCTTCTGTTCTACTGTAGTATTTCATTTGCCAATTGTGTCATTTTGGCATTGCAGCTAAACAACTCAAAATGTCCAGAGCATGTTGTTCCAGTGTTTTTGGTGTAATCTAGCAAATGTAATTTGTGCATTGATTTATGTATCTATAAGGGAAGAGCCTTTTTCCCTTCTGACCTGCCGTGTAGACCAAACTTGTGCACTCTGTGTTCACCTGTCTTCAATAAAATTGTGAAGCCAAAGAGGCCTCTATACAGCTTTATGTCACCCTGGGCCTTACAGAATTATATCAGTAGGTTTCTGGAAACTCTTGAGCTGAATTTGTTTGGCTAATCTTCCCTTTGTAGATTGCCATTAAACTTTGATTTTCTCCAGTTTTATATGATCCATAGTCCAGAAGAATGTTTTGAAATGGCTTGGAATAGTTTGGAAATGGCTTTAAACCGTTCAAGGCTTATGGGCAACAACAATTTATGTTCGCAGGGCCTTGGATAGGTTTTGGTCTTTCAATGATGTGATATCACATATCCACATTCTTAATACCAAAACAGACCATGTCTCTATCTTTAAAGACGGCTGAACCCTCAAATAACTGTATAATATTTCACACACATTTTGGTGCGCCAGATTTTAGTTGTAGACATTTTATGTGGGTAGGGTACTAATGTTTTTCAGGACATTGCATCATTATTAAAATTATATAAATGGTCAAAGTTGATCTATTTTATAGTGATTTGTTGAATTGGGCCTTTATTAAAGAATGTGTTTGGAACTATCCTAGTATTGAAATCTGTACAACAAACATAACCTTCCAGGGAGTGATAATATTTTTTCATTAATATGGGTAAAGTCTGGGTTACTTCAGTCAGTCATGAAAATGACTGAAACGTGAAATCCTATGAAAAGCCTAACCAAAACCAAGTATTTTTAGAAAACCTACATGTATATTTCGAGATTATATAAACATAGACAGTTACGCAAGCATCTGGCTATGTTCCAGTTTTGTGGCTTCTGTGGCACTTTGTTATGGTTGTGAGTGAGTTATGGTTATCAGACGAAACATTAAACATTACTAAAATAGGTTATACTCTTACACTCTTCAAGCTCTATACTGAAAATCAAGCAATTGGCTATTAAATAAGTACAATTCTGTGTAATTCTACATAATCAAATCTGCAAAATTGTAAATATCATCCAACTACAGAGAAAACATTGGCTGGAGAGTGGCTTTTCCCAGCCACCCTCTGACTGATGATGTATTAAGCGATTGGTTACTAGCAGCTTTGAATCTGTTCAGTTCCATCTTATAGATTACCCTTGTGCTGCTACAATCTATAGAAGGGAGTACACAAGGCCAAATAGCAGGACTGAGCATCCATTTAATATCCAAATTGGAATGTTATGGATTGAGATGTACACCAGAGGTTCAATGAGTTTGTCATGGGCAAGGCAGCAGCGCGGCAAGGTGCACTTATCATATTGAATGAAAAAAATGGATTAATTAGCAACATTCATAAATCAATTTTTTTCTGGCTGTCACTTGACATGAGAAATTAAATGTTAAATGTTCTTTGCTTCATCCAGATTATTTAGGTTAGGGTTAGGGTTACCAGGTTGATACATTTTTTTTGTCATTACGAAAATGTTTTAGATCATTTCTATATTGATGTTAAGAGAGAGAAATCTTGGTGATTTTTGAGTAAAGCAGTTAAGTTAGTATTTTCAATGCAGGGGCATCTCAACCCTTTGTGGCTAATGCTTTATTTAGCTGTAATTTAGACACTGGCTAGCCCAGTTTTCCAAGACAAAAGTGCATTTTATTGCAATCATCATTAGTAAAAAAAAAAATTATTTCAGTTTTTTTAGAGTAATAATTATAATTAAGTGTGTTAAAGACTCATTTCATATGGGTGTAGTTACAATAAATAATTGGAAATAGCATTTTAGTACATTAACAATATACTCTTAAATGTATTTCTAATATATCTTACATATTATAAAATGGGAGTATATTTGAGTACTAAAATGTTATTTCAAATCATGTATTGTTTCACCGTCAATTTGGAAAGGCAGTAAGTAAGCACAGACTGGTTTTAAAGTTTTATGACAAGCCACAAGTCCAGCTCAAGACAAAAGTCAGTAACATTGTTTTTGTCTGTCTATGAGGAGATACAGCAGAAATTATGTTGGGCACACCAGATTTAAAAAAACAGTATTAACATATTATTCAAATAACTTGTTCCTGTATTTATTGACTGCTGGTAATTGAAATCCTGGCGTATTGAAATGAGGAAGAGTGTAGAAATAGTGGGAAATTTCTGTGAAACCCTATTGCATAATATTCTATTGGGAGGACTAGGGGGGCGATTTACCCCAGGGGAGGGGGCAGTTTACCCCAGGGGAGGGGGCAGATACCCCAGGGGAGGGGGCAGTTTACCCCAGGGGAGGTGGCAGTTTACCCCAGGGGAGGGGGCAGTTACCCCTGGGGAGGAGGCAGTTTACCTTTTATCTTATTCACGTTACCGTAAATCTTCACACAAACATTGCTTGACAACATGTTATGGCTAATAATATATACAATTGCACAGGTAAAACGAAGTCTAAACGAAGCCCATACAACGTTTTAAATAACTACTGTAAAACTCCCTATTCCATCGCCTGAAGCAGTGTAATCTGAGGTAAACCAGCCAGGATCCAGCCAGTGTAATCTGAGGTAAACCAGCCAGTGTAATCTGAGGTAAACCAGCCAGGATCCAGCCAGTGTAATCTGAGGTAAACCAGCCAGGATCCAGCCAGTGTAATCTGAGATAAACCAGCCAGGATCCAGCCAGTGTAATCTGAGGTAAACCCGCCAGGATCCAGCCAGTGTAATCTGAGATAAACCAGCCAGGATCCAGCCAGTGTAATCTGAGGTAAACCAGCCAGGATCCAGCCAGTGTAATCTGAGGTAAACCAGCCAGGATCCACCCAGTGTAATCTGAGGTAAACCAGCCAGGATCCAGCCAGTGTAATCTGAGATAAACCAGCCAGGATCCAGCCAGTGTAATCTGAGGTAAACCAGCCATGATTCAGCCAGTGTAATCTGAGATAAACAAGCCAGGATCCAGCCAGTGTAACCTGAGGTAAACCAGCCCGGGACCCAGCCAGTGTAATCTAAGGTAAACCAGCCAGGATCCAGCCAGTGTAATCTGAAGTAAACCAGCCAGGGACCCAGCCAGTGTAATCTGAGGTAAACCAGCCAGGATCCAGCCAGTGTAATCTGAGGTAAACCAGCCAGGATCCAGCCAGTGTAATCTGAGGTAAACCAGCCAGGATCCAGCCAGTGTAATCTAAGGTAAACCAGCCAGGATCCAGCCAGTGTAATCTAAGGTAAACCAGCCAGGGACCCAGCCAGTGTAATCTGAGGTAAACCAGCCAAGATCCAGCCAGTGTAATCTGAGGTAAACCAGGGATCTTATATTTCACAATAAACTAAAAAATAATATAAAACATGAACAATGCCACTAGCCCACTTTCTCCGCAATGTAGAAGTTATCTGATGACACTTTCCTGACAAAATAACTATATGCTAAAAAGCGCAATCAGGAAAACAATCCAATAGCAAACCCATATGTGACAGTCGACAGAGCTACAAGTGCTATAATAGTATTAATAAGACAGGTGCCTTACCATTCACTGAAACGACAGTTTGAAGTAAATAACAAATTGTTACCTAAATATATTGGCTGTATCTCCATTTCTTCCTTGATTCACTTGAACAACAACTGCTCTTAGATAACGGTAATGTCCATGTTCATCGAGGAATGCGGTTGCTGTGAATGAGAGGTGGTGGCAGGGTACAGCACAGAGTAGCGCCGGGTGGGTGGGGATAGAGACACGGTCTGTCTGCTGAGGTTCACCCGGTCTCTGACCACAGGGGGGCAGTGAGAGGTGGCAGTAGTGCCGGGTGGGTGGGGATAGAGACACAGTCTGTCTGCTGAGGTTCACCCGGTCTCTGACCACAGGGGGGCCACCAGAGTCACAGTATTGGTCATTAATTTAAATTAATAATTTATGTCATCACATTGTTCGTATGAACAACCTTCGGTTGTATTATTTCGAAATGTAAATCATTAAAATCTAAGAATGCACTTTTCATATTATGTTGATAATCCGAGACGCAAATGTGCGGAGAGGATAAGAATAAGCTTCAGGTCATTCAACTTTAATTAATTATTCGTTGGTGTAATTTAATTGATATAATATATACTGCTCATTGAAGCGTATTATTTCGTAATTCCTTCCATGTTATGTTATGACATGAGAGCAGCATATTTAAATTCCCATCTGCCACAGAATACCATTGATCTTTTTGGGTTAATAACAGCATTTGCACAATCAGAAACAGATTGTTTTTGCCAAGTCTGCACACACATTTCTCTGACCACTAGCTGCAGCATTAACAACACAGATTTTAAGACGTACAACAACAGAGCAAACCACACAACCAGTGGCGGCTGGCCCATAGAGGGCGCTAGGGCGCCACCATTTTTTTTTTAAAAACAAAAATAATAATAATAATAATGATAAAAACATCAGTATGTCAATATTTGTGTGTTTTAAATATGGAATGCACCCAGTAATGTGTGTAAAATATGATAGTAAATCATATTCTCCACCTTTCCTCTGCTTGTCTGAACGCCTGGTCACAGCTCTGGGGCAATAAAGAAACCGCCCCAAGGAGGCGGGTCTATGTAGCAGTTAAGCCAATTGCTAATTTAAGATATGAATGAATGACATAATATTCAGCCAAACAGCGTTCTTAAATCGAATCCAAGAAGGGCGATTATTGTATCGCCCCAAGCTCGTCCCTGATAAAATAAGGACCGACTCCAGGGGTGCTGTTTTTACTAGACGATGGCAGGTGCGAACGTTACTCCTCAGGACTCAACCCTAACTCGGTGAAATCTCTCCTCCAAGATCCGTTTGAGAGGAGAACTTTGGTTAGCTTGGCTAACTGGGTGCACTCATGCTAATGCTTTAGTTTGCTTTCCGTGCTTTTTAAAACGACGGAGACAGATGCAGCATGGACAGGTATATATGTTGTTTTGTATCAAATAATTGTTGCAGTTCTGGACCACATAACAATTAGTTACATTTAGTTTGATCATAAAATACTTCCAGTCAAAGGTTTGAGTTAAGCCACTTGTGCTGCCCTCGTTGTGTGTGTATGTGTACACAATTTAGCAGTAAGCCAAACTCCATTCAAATGAATACGGGAGTCAGGATATAGCGTCCAAGCTCCTGGTGGTTTATTAGTTGTCACCGTCATATACAGTATGAATCAGAGTGAAACTGTAGAACATAAATGAAAATATGCAATAAGCAAGATGCACAATCAAATATGCACTGTAGCATGTTGGTAAGATGAGAACTGGTTACCGTACATTAGATTTAGCTTAAGATTGACTCATTTACAAAAATAGCCTTAGCAAAACATTAATCACAAAAATAATGTCCCAATATTGTTCTAGGGTCTGCGCTAAACCAATACTTACAGACGATGCTTTCGATGGCATATAACAAAAGAAAGATTGCAGCAGATGAAATGTGAGTCCCATCAACAAAAAATACACATGCTTACTAAACTAAAATGGCCGACTTCCTGTTCTGGTTCAAAGTGCATATTAACTGAAAGAAACTTAAAGGGGCGGCAGAAGGTTAATTAAACTGAATTCAACCTGAAGACAAAACACTCCCCGCCTGGCATCTTTAAAGTATGCCACACATAGCTAACTAAACACTATTCAGGCCTGTCCCTATTATCTTCCTTTCTCAGAAGGAGAATGACCTCAGACACTGGTCTGAAGAACTTTTTGCTTGAACCGTCCCTGGTCACTTTAAGCTCTACTTTGCGAACTCTTCCATCTTCGCCTGGAAAGGTGCTCGTTACCAGTGCCATTGGCCAGTCATTACGAGCTGCTTTGCTGTCTTTCAACAGCACAACGTCCCCGTCTTCAATGTTAGGACATGAATCTTGCCATTTTTGGCGAACTTGCAGAGTAGGCAGATATTCTCGCTTCCAGCGACCCAAAAACTGGTTGGCTAAACTCTGCACCTGACGCCACTGCTGCTTAAAGAGATCTTTTTCTGTGAATTTCCCAGGTGGTGGTGGCACACTCTGCTTCTGAGTAAGGAGCATTGACGGAGTAAGTATGAGAGGATAGTCTGCATCTGTAGAGACAGGAACTAGAGGCCTGGAGTTAATGATGGCCGTCACTTCCGCCATCAGAGTGCACAGTACCTCATGAGACAAACTAGCATAGTCTCTGCGCATCAGCATGGAATCCAAGATTCTCCGTGCCACTCCAATCATGCGCTCCCACACGCCTCCCATATGAGAAGAGTGTGGTGGATTGAAATCCCATGTGCAACCTTGGCTGTTCACATACCTCTGTACCTTAGATTCTTTCACTACTTCGTGGAACTCTAGTTCGTTGCAGGCCCCGACGAAATTTGTACCACAGTCAGAGTGTATCTGTCTGGAGGGGCCACGAATAGCAAAGAACCTTCTGAGTGAGTTGATGAAGGATGAAGTATCCATAGACTCGATGACTTCTATGTGAACAGCGCGAATGCTCATACAAGTAAAGAGCACTGCCCAACGTTTACTGTGGGACAAGCCTCCTCTTGTGCGCCTTGCAACCACAGTCCAAGGGCCGAAGACATCCAAACCTGTGTACGTGAAAGGTGGTGAAGTGCTTAGCCGCTCTTCAGGTAGATTTGACATCTTCTGCTTCTCCATCTTCCCACGTAGCTTCCGACAGATAACACATCCATGAAGGATGCTGCTTATGCATCTCTTGCCACCTATAAGCCATATTCCAGCTGCCCGAATGGCTCCTTCAGTGAAAGTACGCCCTTGGTGTTCCACTTGTTCATGATAGTGACGTATGAGTAATGTGGAGACATGATGCTTACCAGGCACTATGACAGGGTTCTTCTCTCTGCAGCTCAGATCTGCCAACTTTAATCTGCCACCAACTCGAAGCAGGCCGTCTTCATCTAGAAGTGGATTTAGCTTGGCCAGTGGGCTTTTCTTGTTGATACTTCCTCCCTTGGAGAGAGTGTTCAATTCCTCAGAGAAATGTACCTTCTGCACAGATAGGATTATTGCCTTCTTTGCCTTCCACAGGTCACTGACCGTGTGGGGTTTTGTACATTGATGCCAACCCTTGCACTGAGAAGGAGCTCTGGTTGAGGACTGGAACGAATGAGTTATGTGAATGAGTGTTGCCACTGCTCTTTGCAAAGAGTACCAAGAAGAGAATCTGCCAAATCTCTCTGTTGTGAGTAGCTTGTTTCTTGTGCTAGTGGCACAGCTTGTCACTAGTGGTCGGATTTCTGTATCTGATTCTGGATCGATGAGCTCGAACCCACTTTGCTGTTCACTGCAGGTTTCTTGTGTTTTATATAAGAATGCTGGTCCAGTGAACCAGTTGGTGTTGGTAAGCTGAGAAGCTTGAACAGACCGGGAAGCATGATCGGCAGGATTATGTTCTGTAGGCACATAATGCCACTGCTTTGGCTGTGTGGATTGTCGAATCCTTTGAACTCTGTTGTGGACATATACATAGAACCGTTTTGACTCATTATAGATGTACCCAAGTACCACTTTACTGTCACAGTAGAAGGTGACTGCATCAAGCTGGAAGTCGATTTCCTGGACCACAAGTTCAGCCATTTCTACTGCTAGTACTGCCGCACACAGCTCCAGTCTGGGTATTGTGGGCTCTGTTTGTGGTGCTAGTCTTGCTTTTCCTAAAATGAAGCCGATGTCGATCTGACCATCTTCATCTGTTGTCTTAAGGTATACCACTGCACCGATGGCTTTGGTTGAAGCGTCTGAGAAGATGCAGATTTCTTTTCGCTTGGCGTTTGTGGGAGAGCTAACTGTGTAAGCTCGAGGCATATGGAGCTGTTGGAGGTCTTCTAGTGAATCTCTCCATGACTCCCACACACCACTTTTCTCTTGTGGAAGTGGAGCATCCCAGTCACTTTCTTCCTTAGTCAGGTCTCTGAGTAGAAACTTCCCTTGAATAGTGACAGGAGCGACAATCCCAAGAGGATCAAAAGGCTGTTTATTGTGGACAGAACTCCACGACGTGTGAATGGCTTGTCACTGACAGATGACTGGAAAGTGAATGTATCCGTGGCTACTTCCCAGATCAAGCCAAGACTGCGCTGCGTGGGAGTGGTTTCTCCACCCCAGTCGAAGTCCTTGATGTCCTTTGCATGATCTTCCATTGGAAAGGCTCTCAGGACCTCCACGCTGTTCGATGTTATCTTGTGAAGCCTCAAGTTCGACTCAGCAAGAGAGGCTTGTGTTCTCTTTAGCAGGGAAATTGCTTCCTCTGCGGTTGGCACAGATATCAGTCCATCATCTACATAGAACTCACGTTCCACAAAGTGTCTGGTATCTGATCCATGTCGCTGTTCTCCCTTCATAGCAGCTCTTCTGAGGCTATAGGTCGCCACGGCTGGCGAAGGGCTGTTGCCAAACACATGGACTCTCATCCGATACTCGACCACATCTTTGCTTAGGTCATTATCTCGATACCAGAGAAAGCGTAGGTAGTCTCGATGATCGTCTCTCACAACAAAACAATAAAACATCTGTTGGATGTCTGCGGTCACAGCTACTCGCTCCTTCCTGAAGCGAATCAGGACACCCATGAGGCTGTTATTCAGGTCCGGTCCAGTGAGCAGGACGTTGTTCAGAGAGATGCCATTGAATTGCGCACTGGAGTCGAAAACCACTCTGATCTGGTCTGGTTTTCTGGGGTGATATATTCCAAAGGTTGGTAAGTACCAGCACTCCTTACCCTTCGTTAGTGGAGGAGCTGGCTCTGCATGGTTGTTATCAAACACCTTCTGCATGAAAGCAATGAACTGTTCCTTCATTTTCGGCTTTCGCTCTAGTGTGCGCCGTAGAGAAGAAAGACGGTTCACCGCTTGTTCTCGATTGTTTGGCAGAGGTGGTCTCGGATGTCTGAACGGGAGAGGTGCCACCCAGCTGGAAGACTCATCCTGGAAAACCTGTTCTTCCATAATTTTTAGAAAGTGTTCATCCTCTATAGAGAGTGCACGCTTATCATCATCAACTGTTCTCTTAAAAACATTCAGCCCAAGAGAATCTTCATCCATGTTACCATTCCAGCTGTCATGAGAATGACCATGCAGTGAGCTGGGATCGACCTTCTCCTTAAGGTGGACATGACTTGTGCACGGTCTGAACAAGGTAGGTCTTCCGTCTTCTAGGATGTTGGTCTTAAAGGTGTTAACAGTGGGCTTGTGGACATTCCCTAGACATACATCACCCACTAAGACCCAACCTAAGTCCAGCTTCTGAGCAAAGGGTGTGTTCCCAGGACCGCTGATCTGCTTCCTTACTTTGTGAGCTCTAAGAATGTCTCTTCCAAGCAGAAGAAGGATCTGGGCTTCATCATCTAGAGCTGGAATCTCTGCAGCAAGGTTCTTAAGGTGGGGTTGATGAAGAGCAGCCTTAGGTGTTGGAATTTCTTCACGATTGTCTGGTATGTCATTGCATTCAATCAATGTCGGAAGTGTAAGGCTAACTCCACCATTCAGTGCTTTGATCTGATAACCAGAAGCCCTTCTGCCAGAACTCTCTCTCAGGCCGGCACATGTTTTCAAAGTGTAAGGAAGTGTATGACTGTTGATGCTGAACAGATCAAAAAACTCAGACCTGGCTAATGATCTGTTGCTCTGGTCATCTAGCATAGCGTACATCTTTACAGCATCCTCATAATGCCCTTTTGGATAGACATTGACGAGGCAAATCTTGGAGCACGACTTTGCTGTACCTGCGCTGCCACAAACTTCGGTGCACAGAGAATTCACAGCAGGTGTTGACAAATCATCTTCCTTTTCTTCCTCCCCGCCGTCCTCTGGTGGGCGTTTGGAAGCCATGAATGTCCATGGAGGTGGACCAGGATGTAGCGATGAAGGGTGGCGATCACTGTTGCATTCGTCACACTTCAATGCAGCTTTGCAGTTGCGAGCGATATGCGAAGACGAAGAGCAGCACTTAAAGCAGATCCCTTGTTCTTTCAAGTAGGCTTTCCGTTCCTCAATTGGTTTCAATCTGAAGCCACGGCATTTCTTGAGGGAATGAGGCTTGTTATGGATAGGACAGTGCTTTGCTACATCTTCTTCAGGGGCTGATTCGTTCTGAGTTGCAGTGGGGAACACGTTAGTTTTATGCACCGACACTGGAGGTCTTAGGTTTGCATACTTTGAAGGAGGTTTCTCACTCCGAGGAGAGCTGTTGCTTGAAAGTGCGAAGCTCGGGTCACTTCTTGTTTTAGCCTCGTGGCATATGAAATAGGTGAAAAAGGAAAACGGGGGGTAAGAAACATGATAATCTTCTTTATACTTTGATCCTTGAGAAATCCATTTCTCCTGTAATCCATATGGCAGCTTTTCCACGATGGGATTGATGCCGCGGGAGGTGTCCAAATATGCCAAGCCCTGAAGATAGCCATCTTCTTTAGCTGAGAGCAGCTCCATTAAAACATCTCCTAGTTCTCTTAACTTGCGATAGTCCCTATTTGTGATCTTTGGAAAGTCGTCCAGCTTCTTAAAGAGAGCGTTTTCTATGACCTCCGGAGCATTATAACATTCATCCAGCCTTTCCCAAGACATTTTCAGAGCTGCTTGTGGGTTGCTTATATGAACTGCCCTCAAACACCTAACATACTCTGCTGACTCTTTACCTAGCCATTTTGACAACAAGTCCAACTGTTCCCCAGCGGTAAGGTCTAGATCCTTTATTGTGTTCAGGAAAGACGACTTCCACGCTCTATAGGTTTCTGGTCGGTCATCAAAATGTGATAAGCCGGTGCTGACGAGCTCTTTGCGTGCTAGATATTTTGCCATATCCAACATAACTGAAGACTCTGTCTGCCGTACAGGTAAACTATTTGAATACTGAGGGGCATGTAATGTCTCTGTTTTCACTTGAGGGGAGATTCTTCCTTGTAGCTGGACAGATGGAAAAGAATTGTGAGGTATTTGGGGGGTCTGGGATTTCTCTGACCATCGCTGTGGGTAAGGCAGTAATGTGCAGACATCACGTTCAACATTCTGATTACTATCTTCTTCTAAGGCATAAGGACCACATTGAGAGGAAAGTCCAATGGGGTGCAATGCTTGTTGCTCATGTTGGAAGTTAAAAGCTGACTTAGATGGCTGACTCAGACGTGTACTTTGGTCTTTGAAATAATTAGCCACGCGTTCTTGTGAGACTTCTCCTGATGCTGGGCAGCTTTTTCTGCTGTAGAAGTCCTCACCCTCTTGTTCTGCTGCTGCTTCCCATATTTTTGCTTGGGCCAGAGCAGCCGCCGCTTCTTTTTCCAGATGCAAAGCTTCCAAATTAGCCTCTAATCTTGCTTTGTCAACTTTAAAGGCAATCTCCCTTTCTGCAAATTCCACACGGGCTCGTGCAGCTTCGGCTTTTGCTCTCGCTCGTGCAGCTGCAACACTCACTGTGGATCGTGAGGAACGTGTTGAACAAGAATGCCGGGAACTACATTCTGATGCTCCATCTTTTGCATTCTGAATTTCCTTATTGTCTTGGAAATCTTTGTCATCCATGATGGTTGTGTTTTGTTTACTCACTGCGATCTGCTGCTGTAGCGTTGTTTAGCCAGCTGCGTATGCGTCTTTTCACTGTGCTGCCCTCGTTGTGTGTGTATGTGTACACAATTTAGCAGTAAGCCAAACTCCATTCAAATGAATACGGGAGTCAGGATATAGCGTCCAAGCTCCTGGTGGTTTATTAGTTGTCACCGTCATATACAGTATGAATCAGAGTGAAACTGTAGAACATAAATGAAAATATGCAATAAGCAAGATGCACAATCAAATATGCACTGTAGCATGTTGGTAAGATGAGAACTGGTTACCGTACATTAGATTTAGCTTAAGATTGACTCATTTACAAAAATAGCCTTAGCAAAACATTAATCACAAAAATAATGTCCCAATATTGTTCTAGGGTCTGCGCTAAACCAATACTTACAGACGATGCTTTCGATGGCATATAACAAAAGAAAGATTGCAGCAGATGAAATGTGAGTCCCATCAACAAAAAATACACATGCTTACTAAACTAAAATGGCCGACTTCCTGTTCTGGTTCAAAGTGCATATTAACTGAAAGAAACTTAAAGGGGCGGCAGAAGGTTAATTAAACTGAATTCAACCTGAAGACAAAACACCACTTGATATCCATTTCTCTATTATATATCCTCTATGCAATGTAAGATTTCCTATAAACTATATATATATATATATATATATATATATATGCAAATTAAAGGCTTGTGTTTGTGCAATGTGATGTTTTTGTGTAAGATTGGCATTAAATAATTACTGACTATTTCACTGAGCACTGCTGTTTTGCAGTTTGTGTTAAATTGTATTGCGATGGTAACAGAAACAAAAAAGTATGGCACAGCCCCACCGAGAATATTTTTCACCAGCCGCCACTGCACACAACATAAAAAGAGAGAGACCCTGCCTAGTTGGCATATGTACTGGGTAAAAATATAATGTGTAGCTGGTGTAATATGTATCTGAAGTGCAATAAATGTGTAAGCAGATTGCAGAAAAAAAGATCAATGTCCAAGTTCATGTATCAAATTGTGAAAAAGAGCAATAAATTGTTTTATAATTGTGCAAACCAAGAGCAGTGTCCAGTTATAGTAAGATGTTCCCTATGGTCATTTGTATCAGAGCAGATAGTGTCCGGGGTTGGTAATGTGTGGGGGACTGAGCACAGTCTGGTGCTTGAGGCATATCACTTAGTCTCACCGCTTTGGGGAAGAAGCTGTTCTTGTGGTGGGATGTTTTGATAGACCGTACCCATCTGCCAGAGGGGAGAGTTCTGAATAGTCCGTTACCCAGATGGGAGGGGTCTGCCTTAATTTTTGCTGCCCCCCTCCGTGACCTGACTTTAAAAAGATCCTTAAGAGACGGCAGCTTACTCTGCAGAGCGGATGATGCGTTGCAGTCTGTCTTTGTCCTTGACAGTGGCTACAGTGTACCAGACGGTGATGGAGGAGGTCAGGATGGACTCAATGATGGTTTGTAGACATTAATCATCATATGAATGTTGGCAGTCTGTACTTTTTGAGCTGCCGCAGGCAGTACAGTATTTTTTGTGCTTTTTTAGTTCGAGAGGTGATGTTCAGCTCCCACTTGAGGTCCTGGTTGATGGTGTTGCCCAGGAAGAGAAAGGACTCTACTGTGTTGACAGGCGAGCTCTCCAGGGTCAGCTGGGCTTTTACTAAAGTACGGTCCCATCTCCACCGTCTTTGGAGCATTGAGCTCTAAGTTGTTGAGACTGTACCAGGACATCAGCCGGTTGATTTCCGCCCAGTAGGCGGTCACGACCCCATCATCACAAAATTATAGAAAAATCCTTATTCTGTTACATATGTTGTATACCACCTTGCTTAAATCAAGAGAATACACACGGTTTACACAATTTTTTTCATAAGAGTGTGGTCAGGCAAACAGTCTTTGCAATAATTGAAATACTTCCTAAGATTTAAACTCAATACTATGCACCGGTAAGTGATAGACCGAGGTGTCAAGTAACGAAGTACAAATAGTTTTTTGTAACTTTACCTTACTTTACTATTTATTTTTGGCAATTTTTTTTACTTCTACTCCTTACATTTAAACGTAATTATCTGTACTTTCTACTTAGATTTTAAAAACAAGCTCGTTACTCTAGTTTCTGATTTATTTTTATTTCGAGGGACAAAAACCCATTCAGAGATGTCATTGGGGTGTGGGCTGTCAATCATTGGTGTGTGGGCTGTCCATCAGAGATGTCATTGGTGTGTGGGCTGTCAATCTTTTCTGCTCATGGCACAAAACGAAGTTCAAACCGCGGCAAATGTCTTTGCAATTTCTTGTGACCCAAAAGTAATTCCATACAAATGTGTCAGAATTAGAGATTCAGTTGGCAAGATCATGATGTCTGGTGAAATGTCCGAAGCGTCTGAATGCACTGGCGACAACATTGGTAGTTCTATTGATGGCGACCAGCAAAACCTCCCACATACCTGGCTATACCTCAAATTGTTAGAAATCGTCTGGAGCAAAAACGACTCATGGAGATTAATGCACTGCAAACATTGTTAACCAAAGAACCATGTACTTTTGACTTTCAAGAACTCGCCTTCCAATTTGAGGTAACATGTAGAGGTAAGCTGTTTTCTTTGTTATTATTATTATATTAATTCATTTTAGAGTAGGCCTAGGATAATATTGGTCGATTTACAATTTTGCTTTACCGAGCATACCGAGACATGCTTTGGGGCTAGCAGTTGCCTATTGAATAATCCCCAGTTAGCAGTTAGCCTGTATTAGTTCGATCATGTTTGAAAATTTTGAAAACCCTGTAATACTAAGCTATTAATATTCAGTATGTATTACTAATACTATTAGGGGTGGAACGGTACATGTATGGAAACCCTGTAATACTGAGATATTAATATTCAGCATGTATTAGGGGTGGAACTGTACATGTATTCGTATTGAACCGAAACGGTCCTGATTTTGTTTTTCTATTTCAAAGGCCTTGACTATATCAAAAGTTACTTGAAAGACCAAACTGTGGAGAATCAAGGTGAGAGCTCCCATTATTCAGAGGAGGAGGACTTGTTTTTTTGCAATCAAACAGACCAGTTCCCAAGAAAATGCTAAACAGCTGGAGACTTACCTTGGATGCCCAGGTGATACAGTAGAGATACTTAAGTCTTTCCCGGCAGTATGCAACCTGTCATTGAGGCTTAACACAGCACTACCAGCCTCAGCAGCCTGCGAGAGACTGTTTAGTTCAGCAGGACTAATCTTCAGACCAAAAAGGGAACGTATTGATTATAAGAACTTTGAAAACCAGCTTCTCATAAAGCTAAACAGAAGGTTCTGGTGATTGTATAGGGTATGTCTATGTATTCTTTCTGTCATACACAAACACAGGAATACTGACGTACACACTGGCCCTCTCTTGCTACAGAGACTGTTTTGATACGTAGTATTTGTCCACTTACAGCCTGTTTTTTTAAGGGAATTATAGACATGTACATCACACAGGCATAATTACAATAATTCTTTCCCTCTCTCACAATCACACACACAGTCGACACTGTTTTTGTTCCACATGGATTGACATGCACTTTTGTTTTTGCCCAAAGTCAAGCACTTCAGGCTTCAGAGACATGATTTGATATGTACCTAGGGTACGCTTTAGTAAGTTACTCCCAAGTTTTTGATGGGACTCAGGGAATAATGCACAACACAGATGTATATCACTGCCACAAATACACTCACTGCACATACAAAAGTTACATTCTTGCACTCTCCTATTCTCCTAGTGCCATGTGCAAAACTTTGCTTTTGGTAGTGTTTCTGTTCATACAGTTACTCCATGTTTTGATGGGGTTTATTTTGCATAGGTTTGAAGTCTCACACTCAAATGTATGCAGTATATTTCTCTCCTTAACACACACTGACAAGCACACTCCATAATACACAGACTCTTATCACAGTCATTTGCTGCTAAAATAATGTTCTGATAGTTTTGCCGGCCAGGGTATGTCTTGAATATTACTACATCTGTTTGAAAGTCTATTTGCATTCCAATAAAGTTTGAGGAAAACATGCCCATCGAGTTTGTAGTCTAATAGCATTATGGTTTTGTTTGATATGTTTCACTGCGTCTTGGGATCCATGTAGCACTAATCAGTTGTTAAATTAAGCTTCTATTTCTGACAGTTGTGTCAATGACGTTGAGTTGATACTTCCACTTTTACCAAAGTATTTTTAAACACCAGTATCTATACTTCTACTTAATGTAATAATCTGATTTAGCAGATGACAGGTAACAGTCACAGGCGCAGAGAATTTTTTATATAGATTTATTTCTTCCTCAGGCACTGGAAGAGAACTTCAACAAAAAAACAAATCAAACTGAGGAATCATGTTTTAAACAGTGGTAACTAAAACACAAGAACATAACCTAAAACGTGCAAACTGACATACATAAACAAACATAGAAAGAGAAAACAACATACCTTCAACAATGCCCCGACACTGACAAACAGAAATGAAGCACTCTATATACCTACACTAACTGACAGAAAACAGGTGTAAAGACAAACTCCTTGATTATTCAGAAAACAGGTGCATCAAATGTCATTGACTATTCCCCCCTCTGCTGACAGGGGGAGTGTTAGCCTCAACATAGAGAGGGACAGAGGGAGGGACAGACCTCTGAACCTCACACTTAAGTGACACCACTGGTGATAGACTGGACCCTAGCCCATATTTTGAGTGTTGCCTATGAAAGAAAATCTGATTAAAATTACGAACATTTGAATGATTTATTGATGTTCGCATTATTTTAAACATCAATACGGTCAACTACATTAAAATATCCAGCCAGAGTTTCTAATGACGCGCCCACATCGCAATGTCACCAGTTAACATGATCACCAATTAAAACGGAAACCCGGAACTTGATAGCTGGATGTTGGTTGGAGTTGAGACAGAATTGATTGCTTTTCCTTGGTATCCCGGATGTTGATTCTGAATTTCTGACACTGAATTTTTTTGCACTGAATTTCTGACACTGCATTTTTTTTGCACTGAATTTTTAGACACTGAATTTTTTTGCACTGAAATATCTTGAATGTAATTATTTTTATTTCAATGCAAAAAAATTCAGATGCATTATTTCAAAATGCAGATGCATTATTTAAATGGAAAAAAAAATCAGTGCTAGAAATTCAATGCGAATAAATTCAGTGCTAGAAATTCAATTTCAGAATCTGGTGAGACAGATTTTCTTCCATAGTTGCCTACATACAATTCCCTCATGTGTAAGACATATTGAATTCCAGCAAGGCCCATACATATGGAGGACAATGAGTGCCATATTATGAAATACATAAATAAATATATAAATACATAAATAAATATATAATTACATATTGCATTTGCGATGTGTACATTTATGAATCTTCCAAATACAATAGACATTGCATTTGGATGGTGTGGAACTTGTTGAGCGTTCAAATGCAAAGGGGCGGGACTTGGCTTATTTCATAGAGCTGTTCTCATTGGACGGTGTGTTTTATGCTTGGAACACTATGATTAGACACTTGAACGCAAACCAACAAATGAGAGCTGTCAATAAAGTAGCACACAAACGGGTTTTGTGTTTCCTTGTCCGCTATGTATCCAAAATGTGGCACTTTAAATACAAGTTAACCAGTGAATTTATATTGTTAGAAAGTGGCCTGTTTTGAGTTATTTTCCTTGTGGCAACCAGACTGCCAGCAATAGCTCAATACTAGGAGCCTTGACAAGTTGTGGTTTACAGCCGTCTGAACACGTCCAATATAATACTGAATTCACCGTTATACCATTATTTACTGGTGGATAAAATACAGACACAAGGTGTTTAACAGAGTATGTTGGGTTTAAGTCGCACAGGCTGACGCAAGACGCGTTCTCCACCTACCGTTATAATAGGTTGTAACATATTTAATAACTCACTACTTCCATCACCATTTGTTGATGGGCTTAAATGTAGCAAGCAGGTTTATTCTAGGCATACAGCACCCGTAAGATGCTGAAATCGCTTGTTGCTTTCTATGCTCATCAGATGAGAGCTGTCAATCAAATAGCACAAAAACAAGTTTCAGTGTTTCCTTGAGTGGTATGATCCAGTGTGTTCAAATGTGATGCATGTGAACACCTCAATTTAACTGAAAGTCACACCTCCATGCTGCATATTGCATTTGGATTGCCAGATAAGCAAACAATACAAAACGAAATAATGAAATATATCATTGAAAAATTAAATACCTAATTAAATATGTACATGAAAAAATACTCTTGTACGTAGTTCAAATACAATAGACATTGCATTTTGATGGTGTAATGTTGTAATGTAGTTCAAATACAATAGACATTTTATTTGGATGGTGTAATATTGTATGTAGTTCAAATACAGTAAACATTTCATTTGGATGGTGTAATGTTGTATGCAGTTTAAATGCATTAGACATTTCATTTGGATGGAGTTATATTGTATGTAGTTCAAATACAATAGACATTTCATTTGGATGGTATAATGTTGTATATAGTTCAAATACAATAGACATTTCATTTGGATGGTGTAATTTTGTATGTAGTTCAATTACAATGGACATTTCATTTGGATGGTGTTATATTGCATGTAGTTTCCTACATGGTGTAATATTGTATGTAGCAATTGATTCACAATGTTTTTACAGGGACCTGTCTACATCATGTTCTACACTTTACGATGCATGTGAGAGCAAAAAAAGTTCAAAAGTTTATAAAACTATTTTTTTTTAATTGCTAATGCATTAAAAGTTCTGAGGAGGTTCCATTATTGGGCAATGAAAGACAATTGAGCTTGCCATTCCATTATTTAAGTGATTGGCAAGAAGGGCCCCAGGAGGTAGGCAAGAACCCAGCTTTTTAACTTATTTTAACAATCCCATATCCAGTGTGTCCCTGAAACTTCTCAACATATTAAAGAATGCTTATTGTACCCGTGCTGTCGCGCTTGTGTAGGTGTGAGGAAGGATGAAGCCAGGCAGAGGAACGGATGGCATTCGAGTTGTCTTTTTAATAACAGACTAACCTAACAGAACACAGTAGAGCGCATAACAAGCTAAAGTCTATTCATATAAATAAGATGCGTCGCAGCGCACTCAGGAGTACTATAACTGTCTTACACAAAGACTGAGTTTAACATGCTCCTTTAGCGAGCTCAACAAGGAGACCCACGGAATTCCACACAAAGACAAGACCAACACAGGGAACTTAAATAGTCCTCTAATGAGATAATGGACACCAGGTGTATGACGTGAAACTGAACATGATGTGCAGGGGGAGGAGATAACGATGGTATAGCTCATGAGGTCCGAGAGGACGACCGCCAAAGCCTGCCCGCAGGTGGCGGTAGACTGGCTTCTGAGGGAGTTCTCACACCAGACAGACCTGCAGAGGGAGACTTTTTGGGGTTGCAGCTCCCTGAAAGTCAGTGGTTCTGTGCATTGCGTGATGAAGGGAATTTAAAGCCATTTTGTCTTTATCAGATTTCCTTGCTTATCTTTAAAAAGAATATGTGAGAATGAAGGAGTAAGGATAAAGGAATAGCGTGCTTTTATCTTCAGCCGTTGACTATGAAGTGAGTTCCGGTCCGCTCAACGGTCTCCTTAAATAAAGCAAAAAATACAGTGGCATATGGAAGCGCATAAGGGACTATATTGAAATGGTAATGCATTTACAATATATGTAAGTGTTATATGAGACAACATTCAAATGAAAAAATATTGCATTTCCATTTTAACATCTCATATGGGCGTTATATGAGATGATTAAAATAAAAATGCAATAACAGTTGGATATTTCATTTTTTCAAATCAATCAATAAAATGTATTTTATAAAACCCTTCTTACAACAAAGTTGTTACAAAGTGCTTTTACAAACCGCAAGCCTGAACCCCACAGAGCATGCATCAGAAGTTTGTCAGAGGGCAGGATTCAGCGTTCGTCTTCACCGGGCTTCTAGCTTATCTGCTCTTCCCATCACATCATTGTCCGGACTCGTCGTCACTCACACCTGGTTCCCATTCCCTCCTGTTGCATGTATACTTACTTATGTAGTGGATCAGCTGTTCCAGGAAGAAACCTAGAGGAAACAAGCTCTGAGGGGTGACCTGTCCGTGGTGGGTGAACTTATAATAGCTTAGTTTCATAATTATTAAAGGCATTAAAATTCTTAAAAAATAGTCCAGGTCAAAAACAGTCAGAAAGGGACAACCAGAAGGGTTGAGTGTTAGGCAGATTGGAGAATCAGGTAGCATCAGTGGCTCAGCCTTTAACACAAGGACTGGTCTGCTACATGTCCTTAGGGCCGATCGGTCCCATATTGTGATCAGTAGGCAAATGTCTTCCTTAATGGAAGCAGAAACAGGACACTGGGAAAGGTAAACCCTGGACAGGGCCCAACGAGCTAAAAAACATATACATTACATATACATTGGACAAAATTCAAATGTTAATGCAAATGCGAAAATAAAAATGTAATATAAACACTGTAGTCAAATTTTCTATTTGTGCAAGCATTATTTAAGTCACAATTTCAAAAATAAAATGTACCTTTGAGTCTATAAAACTGAAATGTTAAATGTGCATTTTAATTTTAATTGGGACTTAAATACTGCTTGCACTAATGGAAAATTAGGCTTCATTATTTATATTGATCCCAAATTTCTGTGTATATTTATCCCAACGATTATTATATTGGGTATCACACTTCTCTGTCTCCCTGGTAAAGTCTACTCCAAGGTGCTGGAAAGGACGGTTCGACGGATTGTCAAACCTCACATTGAAGAGGAACAATGCGGATTTTGTCCTGGCCGTGGAACAACGAACAAGCTCTATACTCTCGCAAGGATCCTGGAGGGGGCCTGGGAGTATGCCCATCCAGTCTACATGTGTTTTGTGGATCTGGAGGAGTATGACCGGGTACCCCAGGACAGGAGATACTGTGGGAGGTGCTGCGGGAGTATGGGGTGAGGGGGTCTCTTTTCAAGGCCATCCAATCTCTGTACGCTCAAAGCAAGAGCTGTGTCCGAGTTCTCAGCAGTAAGTCGGATTCGTTCTCGGTAGGGGTTGGCCTCCAGTGCTGCGCTTTGTCACCAAACCTGTTTGTGATTTGGTGGGGACGGGTTGCAGTTCGGTGGACTGAGGATCTCGTCACTGGTTTTTGCAGATGACGTGGTCCTGATGACTCTCAGCAAGAAACCGGTGGATTGCATACGCCGGGTAGGTAGTGAGCCCTTATCCCAAGTGAGAGTAAGTACATCTGGGTCTTGATTGCATGTGAGGGGACAATAGAGTGTGAGAATCGGAGTAGTGGGGGCGGTGTTGCATTCGCTTTACCGCACCGTTTTGAAGAAAAGAGAGCTGAGCCAGAAGGCAAAGCTCTCGATCTACCGGTCAATCTCTGTTCCTACCATCACCTATGATCATGAAGGCCATAGAATGTGACCGAAAGAAAGAAATCGAGTGCACAAGCGCCCAAAACAGGTTTTCTCAGGAAGGTGGCAGTCCAAAACTTAAGGATAGGATGACAAACTCAGTCATCCGTGAGGAACTGAGTAGAGCCGTTGCTCCTTTGCCAAGCCAGTTGAGGTGGTTCGGGGCTCTGGTAAGGATGCCCCCTAGGGACAATCAGAAAAACATCCTCCGTTCCAATCTCCTCTCGGACGATCGCTCTGCTTAAAGTGTTGAAAGAAAAGCACTGACGAATCGCTTGCACTAAATTCTTCTCTCCTCAAAGCCACTTTCCACTTCTTCCTCACATATTTGTCCTTTGGAAACCTTCAAAATGAAAATGGAAGATTTGGGAGTCTACACAAAAACATTTCACAAAGAAGTTCAAGCTTATTTTCTTTCTTCACATTTCTTAGAACCTTTCATAAACAAAACTCCCATGTTGATGAATATCTGTTGATGATGAACCAAAGTTGCTGAAATTGTGAATAAGCTTGTTTGCAAACCATTCTACGGTCAGGTGCCTTTGTTTTAAGTAAGTGGGGTGGGTATGAGATATAAGAGGTATCTTACTTTTGTTGAATTACATGTGAATAATACACTGTGTTGGTCAAGCTGCTTTGAAATTGTAGTCAGCTAAGCTATCAGTTACTCTTCCATGAATAAAGCTTCACTACACAAAAGCTACCACACAGTCAAATGTAGCAAGCTAAGTAACACAAACACAGCAGTAGGCAATAGTATAGAACTATTGTTCACTACATAGGAAGCTACTTTAAGTTGCGTTAATTCCACATGACAAAGGTGTAGCTTTTGTGGCCAAGCTACTTGATAAATAAAGGAGTTAAGCTACTAAAAAAAAGTTACTTGTTTAAGGAAATAATGAAGCTACCATCAAAATACTAAGTTACTGGCAAAGCTACAATTAGCGACTGCCCAACACTGATAATACAGTCTGATGATACGGTCTGACGATACGGTCTGATGATACGGTCCGATGATACGGTCCGATGATATGGTCTGATAATAGGTCCGATGATACAGTCTGATGATACGGTCTGATGATACGGTCTGATGATACGGTCTGATAATAGGTCTAATAATACGGTCTGATGATACGGTCTGATGATACGGTCTGATAATAGGTCTAATAATACGGTCTGATGATACGGTCGGATGGTACGGTCTGATGATACGGTCTGATGATACGGTCTGATGATACGGTCTGATAATAGGTCCGATGATACGTTCTGATGATACGGTCGGATGGTACGGTCTGATGATACGGTCTGATAATAGGTCTAATAATACGGACTGATGATACGGTCTGCTAATAGGTCCGATGATACGGTCTGATGATACGGTCTGCTAATAGGTCCGATGATACTGTCAGATGATACGGTCTGCTAATAGGTCCGATGATACGGTCTGCTAATAGGTCCGATGATACGGTCTGATGATACGGTCTGATAATAATACAGTCTGATGATACAGTCTGATAATACAGTATGTGCTATGTAAATGGCCAATGTTATACCAGTAATAGGTTATACTTCTACAATAGCATTATTGTGTCAGTGTAAGAAACTGCCTCTGTCCCTCTCGATACCAGGGTTACTCCCCCTGCTGGCGGTGAGAGGGAGATACTCATGGACTATTTCATACCTGTGTTTTCTCCTGTTTGGTCCCTTTTAGTTTCCGTTGTTTCTTTGCACCTGTTTTCAGTTTCATCCTCGTTAGTTCAGGTATTTAGTTCAGTGGTTTCCTGTCTGTCATTTTTGGGTCATTGTTTAAGGTATGTTGGTTTCTGTTGTTATGTTTGGTCATATTCTATGTATGTCAGTTTGTTCCGGTTCTATGTATGTTAGTTTGGTCAGGTTCTTTGTTTGGCAGTTTGTTCATGTTCCTTGTTTACCAGTTTGTTCACATTGTAGTGTATGGTTTTTGTGTTTAAGCTCTCCAGTCTTGTGCCGGTCTTGCCTGTTCCTTGGAATTAATAAACCTGATTATCATGAAGAACCTTTGCGATTGTGTCCTCTAACTGCTCTGAAGCCACTTTGTTACAGTCAGTTGTAATCTATGTTTTAAATGACTTATCAAGTCTCAGTTCATAATCGGGTGAACACCGCCCGGTGAAGTAAACATAGCCAAGCTAGCTCTACCTAGATTTCAGTACACTAATATCTAAGATACTTGCTCTTTCTCTACTCTCTGCAGGGCTCTCAAGTCTCACGTATTGGGCGTGCGACACACGCATTTCAACCTGTTCACATGCTCACACGCCAAACCTTGTATTTCTCACAAAGAGAAATTACCAGGATATCACCTACCAAGTTACGCTGTTATTTTTTAAACAGTGGAACAGGTAGAGGAATCAAGTGAGTTCCCCATAGAGTCCAGAAGGACCTGCATTGCACCAGCTAATCAAATAAATAAATATAGCTAGCGGACAGCCAATCAGAAAATAGAATTACCGTATCCGGGTAAGATTTAGGTATTGCGACGACACTCGGGCTCAGTCGACAAATTGATTCAGATGCTCGCTGAGGTAGCTACAGAAGAGGACAGCAGTCACATTGATTCAGATGCTCGCTGAGGTAGCTACAGAAGAGGACAGCGGTCACCATGATTCAGATGCTTGCTGAGGTAGCTACAGAAGCGGACAGCCGTCACATTGATTTTGATGCTCGCTGAGGTAGCTACAGAAGAAGACATCTGTCACATTGATTCAGATGCTTGCTGAGGTAGCTACAGAAGAGGACAGCAGTCACATTGATTCAGATGCTCGCTGAGGTAGCTACAGAAGAAGACATCTGTCACATTGATTCAGATGCTCGCTGAGGTAGCTACAGAAGACAGCTGTCACATTGATTCAGGTAGCTACAGAAGAGGACAGCCGTCACATTGATTTAGATGCTCGCTGAGGTAGCTACAGAAGGGGACAGCTGTCACATTGCTTCAGATGCTTGCTGAGGTAGCTACAGAAGAGGACAGCTGTCACATTGATTTGGATGCTCGCTGAGGTATCTACAGAAGAAGACAGCTGTCACATTGATTCAGGTGCTTGCTGAGGTAGCTACAGAAGAGGACAGCTGTCACATTGATTCAGGTGCTTGCTGAGGTAGCTACAGAAGAGGACAGCTGTCCCATTGATTCACATCTGACCGAAGTGGCTACAGACTGATCGACATGGGAGAAGACCATATCCTATGAGTACAGTAAGTCATCTCATCATTACTGGGTGTAGCAGCCCCCCGGATCCAAATAGAGAGAGTCTCGACTGATGCAAGGTGTTCTTTATTCGTTTCGCGTCAAGTCACCATGACATTTTATCATTACGGTTGTTTCACCTTCGCACCGTGAAAACTGTATTTGAAACATAAATACAACATACATTTCACTATCTTGTTTCCGCGGTTACAAACGTCATTATGAAGGCGAACATTCAGGATGACAGAAGTTAATTTCCACATAATTAACGTGTGCAAACAATAAGATTAAAGAAAACATATCGTACCTCGCTGCGCTCACCAAGGGATGCAAACAATATACAATATCCTTGCGTCAATTGTGTCATTCACCCGATAACTACCCTCGAATCTGATGCAAACTACGGTGCTAAATAGAGACAGATTACAATTCACAGGTGCACCACATTTCCGGTCAATCACATGCCAATTACATTACAACACATACAGAATATAAATCACAGATGTTCGAATAAGTTACAAATATTTACTAACAACCCATACTTAAAAACATGCATACATCAAATCCAAAGTGGTCCTTTACACTCCCACCAATCATGTCATGATAACTGCAACACCAAATAAATCATACGTGATTCTTAAGATCTTATAGACCACTTACTATCCAAATATTGGACAATTGTGCAAATACGCATAAAGCTATGTTAATGTGGTGGGTTATGTACGTGAACGTATCCTTTATGACTATTCACTTTCAAGAAGCAGCACCAACTTTTGAATGGGCCTCTCTATAACAGAAGATTTAGATGGAAACTGATGCTTTCCTGATTTCTGTTCTCCAATTCGTATTTTGACTCTCCGCACTAAGCCATCACTATCCACAAAGGTTTCCACTACTCGCCCCAAATGCCACTGGTTTCTTGGGAGGATGTCTTCCTTTACGATAACCACATCATTCACTTTGACATTGCGCCGGGACACATGCCACTTCTGTCGTGTGGAAATGTTTTGGAGATATTCCCTCTTCCATCGACTCCAGAACTGCTCGATCAAATATTGAACTCGGCGCCATCGCTTTGTACCGTATACATCCTCGCTCTCGAATTTCCCAGGAGGTGGAAGAGCAATCTTTGACTTCATTAGGATAAGATGATTAGGCGTTAAAGGTTCAAGAGAGTTGGGATCATTTATTCCATCTACTGTCAGTGGGCGGCTATTTACGATGGCCATGGCCTCGCAAAGGAGTGTCCTAAGGGAGGGATCATCAAGCCTACCTAGAATATACAGGTGCTGGTCATATAATTAGAATATAATCAAAAAGTTGATTTATTTCAGTAATTCCATTCAAAAAGTGAAACTTGTATAATGTATACATTCATTCCACACAGACTGATATGTTTAAAGTATTCATTCCTTTTAATTTTGATGATTATAACTGACAACTAATGAAAACCCCAAAATCAGTATCTCAGAAATGTAGAATATTGTGAAAAGGTTCAATGTTGAAGACCCCTGGTGCCACCCTCTATTCAGCTAATTAACTCAAAACACCTGAAAAGGCCTTTAAATGGTCTCTCAGTCTAGTTCTGTGGGCTACACAATCATGGGGAAGACTGCTGACTTGACAGCTGTCCAAAAGACGACCATTGACACCTTACACAAAAGGTCATTGCTAAAAGGGCTGGCTGTTCACAGAGCTCTGTGTCCAAGCACATTAATAGAGAGGCGAAGGGAAGGAAAAGATGTGGTCGAAAAATGTGTACAAGCAATAGGGATAACCACACCCTGGAGAGGATTGTGAAACAAAACCCATTCAAAAATATAGGGGAGATTCACAAAGACTGGACTGCAGCTGGAGTCAGTGCTTCAAGAACCACCATACACAGACGTATGCAAGACATGGGTTTCAGCTGTCGCATTGCTTGTGTCAAGCCACTCTTGAACAAGACACAGCGTCAGAAGCGTCTCGTCTGGGCTAAAGACAAAAAGGACTGGACTGCTGCTGAGTGGTCCAAAGTTATGTTCTCTGAAGAAAGTACATTTTGCATTTCCTTTGGAAATCAAGGTCCCAGAGTCTGGAGGAAGAGAGGAGAGGCACAGAATCCACGTTACTTGAAGTCCAGTGTAAAGTTTACACAGTCAGTGATGGTTTGGGGTGCCATGTCATCTGCTGGTGTTGGTCCACTGTGTTTTCTGAGGTCCAAGGTCAACGCAGCCGTCTACCAGGAAGTTTTAGAGCACTTCATGCTTCCTGCTGCTGACCAACTTTATGCAGATTTCATTTTCCAACAGGACTTGGCACTTGTAACACAGTGCCAAAGCTACCAGTACCTGGTTTTAAGGACCATGGTATCCATGTTCTTAATTGGCCAGCAAACACGCCTGACCTTAACCGTATAGAAAATTGATGGGGTATTGTGAAGAGGAAGATGCGATACGCCAGACCCAACAATGCAGAAGAGGTGAAGGCCACTATCAGAGCAACCTGGGCTCTCATAACACCTGAGCAGTGCCACAGACTGATCGACTCCATGCCACGCCAGTAATTCAGGCAAAAGGAGCCTCAACTAAGTATTGAGTGCTGTACATGCTCATACTTTTCATGTTCATACTTTTCAGTTGGTCAACATTTCAAAAACACCTTTTTTTTTGTATTGGTCTTAAGTAATATTCTAATTTTCTGAGATACTGAATTTGGGATTTTCATTAGTTGTCAGTTTTAATCATCACAATTAAATGAAATAAACATTTGAAATATATCAGTCTGTGTGTAATGAATGAATATAATATCCAAGTTTCACTTTTTGAATGGAATTACTGAAATAAATCAACTTTTTGATGATATTCTAATTATATGACCAGCACCTGTATGTGTCCAGGCAGCTGGTATGTAAGATGACAGTTTGACCTCAGTATGTGAACTAGCCTAGCTAGCTGGTTGAATCCATGCTAATTTCAGCAGCTATTCTGAAAGGTGTTTAGTATTAGTTCAGGACACATTTTTCAATATCCATTCATTATTCGTTATTAAAGATTCTCTTATTTCACCACTAAGAGTACTTCTAAATTGCACCAATAGTTTAATTACAAAAGTAATACAAAGTAGTTGAGACCAAGCAGTAGCATTTGTCTATATCAAAGTGCCATGTGAAATTCATGTGTGTCTACCTGATGCATTTGTCGAATAAAAGTGATTTGATTGTGAGATATTGTTTAAACTACCTGGACTTAATTTGCTTTATCTCTTTCTGTTCTCTTTCTGGTAGGAGAAAAACGAAATGTTGGCTTCACCACCAGAGCTACCCTCAACAGGCTCCTTGAGGCTGGAAACATCACGCCTCAAGAGGTGCAGGTATCCCAGCAGGCAGCATTGGTGTTTCTGGTCAGGGCTGTGGAGTATGGAATTAACAAACTCCCCCTGAAGGAGGCTCATCTAAAGCATGCTAAATTCATTGACGTGCAGGAGAGGACTGAGTGTGGGGTGGAAGATGCCCTATACTTCGTAGACAGGCAAGGGTTTCACATTTTCCAGGATTTTAACATATTGAAAACGTTGTCAAGTCTAATTTTGATTGTGGTCACAAAACAAATCCGTAATCAGTTCTTTACACATGCTGCTCTTTTTAGATTTCAGGAACTACTTCCTTTCCATGGGCCGGAGGAACAGGACAAGGTGAGTGAGGAGTTCCTGGAGTATCAGCTCATGGGTATCCCCATGCCCGAAGATCCCACCACCTTTTCATGTTGAGGAGTATGTCCTCAATCAAGTGCAAGGTAAGAAATATTTGGCACCACATGACATACACATAATTAATTGAAATCATAAAAGCAAAGCATTTGAGTAATAGAGGCTCTTGGTTCCTTTTTCAAAGGTGACTGGTTTGAGCCAGTTTGGGAGGCTTTCTAAAATAGCTGCTCCCTCATTCAAATGGAGATGCTGAGAGGGTTTTCTCCACGGCATTGGCGGCTGGTGAAAAATATTCTTGGTGGTGCTGTGCCATACTTTTTTGTTTCTGTTACCATCGCAATACAATTAAACACAAACTGCAGGACAGCAGTGCTCAGTGAAATAGTCAGTAATTATTTAATGCCAATATTAAAAAATTGAAGGCATTCTTACACAAAAACATAAACCTCATATAGCACAAACACAAGCCTTTCATTTGCATATATAATTAATTGTTGCAGTTCTGGAGCACATAGATAATTAGTTACATTTAGTTTGATCATAAAATACTGTATGCTATTCTTCCAGTCAAAGGTTTGAGTTCAGCCACTTGATATCCATTTCTATATTATACATCCTTTATACAGTGTAAGATTTCCTATAAACTTAATACTGCAACAATGAATTGATACAAAACAACATATGTATATACAATAATATACTCATGCCCATGCAAGGCCAACTCAAAAGCCCCACAAAACTTCACACAATCAATTATTTTGCATAAAATGTGCCTGTTTTTATCCACCAGCATTTTTTTCCCTCACCGCAATCCTGTAGCAGTCAACAAGCTGTGTAGCAATGTTCACCCTTTATAATATGGCTAGCTTTACAGAGTTATCCGTGTGTGCCCTGGTGATCTCATGTTTCTTTATCTTCTCTGACAGGTGCTTCATATCCCTCACTCCAGTACCTGTCCATGCTGGATCTGTCCCCGTCGTTTTTTGAAAAGCAAGCACGGAAAGCAAAATAAAGCATTAGCATGAGTGCACCCAGCTAGCCAAGCTAGCCAAAGTTCTCCTCTCAAACAGATCTGGGAGGAGAAATTTCACCGAGTTAGAGTTGGGTCTTGGAGGAGTAACGCCATTGTCGTCTAGTAAAAATGGCATCCCTAGAGCCCGGTCCTTATTTTATCAGGGGCGAGCTTGGGGCAATAAAATAATTGCCCTTCTTGGATTTGATTTAAGAACGCTGATTGGCTAAATTTTATGTCATACATTCATACCTTAAATTAGCAATTGGCTTAACTGCTACATAGACCCGCCTCCTTGGGGGCGCTCTCTCAATTGCCCCAGAGCTGTGATGAGGCGTTGCGACAGGCCGTGGAAAAGTTGAGAATATGATTTTCTATCATATTTTACACATATGAATGGGTGCAATCCATATTTAAAACACACAAATATTGACATACTGATGTTTTTATAATCATTATTATTATTATTTTTGTTTTAACGTTTTTAATTTATTTTTTGTGGCTTTATGGGGGGCGGCGCCCTAGCGCCCTCTGTTGGCCACTGCTCCACAGTTGGACTAAACAAAATCTAAACCAGGAACAGCTTGGCACTAGATGTGGAACCACAGTGTTTCAAATGGGAACCACCAACCCCAGTGCTGAAGGCCTCAAAACCTGCTACCGACATCTTTAATAAACAACACTTACCATAACCTCTCTTGCGCACACACACACACACACACACACACACACACACACACACACACACACACACACACACACACACACAAACCTGCACTAAGCTATGCTGATGGAACAGTCTATGCTGGTAAGCGTCTTGTGAAATCACGTTCTCCCGTATCCACATCCCGCGAGTTTCCGGGTCGCCGTTTCCTGTAGTTATTTTGTCAATGGTGGATGTTGAAATTAACTGCCGGGGTGATATCAACTGTAACCCGGGAAAAGATAACGTTCAAGGCGGTTATTTAATAATGTATAAAGCTTAAATAGAGATTATACGAAACCGACGCGTTGATATTACGGGCAGATATTTGTATATACATTAACTGGTTCATGCTAACTAGCTACGCTACTGTTAGCTGATCAGAAACTGTCTGAAACGTTACGACAACAGAGAGCTTACGGTTGTTAGCGAGCTGCGGCCTGGCTTGAGGTTTTGGGGAACTTCGATATTCTGACCATTGACATCCAGACATTTTCATCACCATGGACATCTGAATTGGAGCGTCACCATACCGGTATGAAGCAACAATTCCATAGTAGTTCTGTAATAATAGTACTAGTTTGACAAGTTGTATCTAGCGGTTAAGGGAGCTAGCTACAGTAACTCAAACGTTTACATCTAACGACGTATTTTTTTAGTTCGGTAAATGAGTTAACCAGTCAGCTGCTTTTGACTAGATTGTTTACTAAGTTACGTTTACTTTGTCCCAGTTTTAGAAAGTGTTAACTCCAGTGTTATGCGTTAATTCATGGTAACTACGGCAATGATCGAGTCAATGTGAACAAGCGCCTAATCACGTATTTATGTTACGTAGTTCGTTAACTTGCCCTACCTCTCGTAACAGCCAAATGTTTCATATATGGGTGATTTAATTTTTTTGTGAATAGCCGTGTCTAGAGTTATGGTTGTAAAACAAATACATTTTCTACTGTCATTACAAAAGCAGTCAAATGTTCTGGACAACCAGTTGCAGGAAGCGGTCTTTTTAGTTCTAACACTTGCGTCCTTCTGTCTGTCTGAGACGGGAGAATATGTAGCCTAATGAGTCCATGAGCTAGGTGTGTGTGTGTTTACATAATTTAAATTGCAAACATTACTTTCTTTTGGACACATTCTGGCATGGCCCTCCGTTTCGTTGTGTTTGCTTTAATTACTGAGGTTATGCAATAAATTGCCAACCCTCCCTTCACCAACACCTGTCCAACCAACACACTTGCCAAAAATGTGCCTGGAAAGAGTCCTTTCTGTGTTTTTTTATTTTTCATCCCTAAACTTGCAAACTTTTAGAAACAGGTTTAGGTCAGGGATGGAATAATCATGGCAATATTTATTTAATAACTCAAACCACACATTGTCACCCACCCGACACTCAGGCATATATGCTCTAGTCTACGTAGTTACGTGCACTTTTCTTACTTATCTGTCAATAGACTTTTCCTGGTCACACTCCCTTCATTTGTTTTTTTTCGTGCTCACACATTTGGATGGAAGTGATGGCACCTCATCTACAGCAGAATTAAAAACAACATTTCAAATTTCACATAAACGAAAGCAACATAACAATTGTGACTTTAGGTAGCCCCAGTCTCCCATCACAATAATATAGCAGGGTTATAAACTAAGGTCTGAGATGGGGTCCCAGAGACACTGTAACCCTGGACATGCCAACCAGAGAATTAACTTTGTCAAGCGTCAGACCAAAAGCTGCACCAACTAACTGCAGCCATCGTGGAAGACGGTTGTGTGTTACCCTCATAGTTCACTCCCATTGCAAGGAGATGGCTGTGGGGGTGCAAGATCAAGCTAGTGACTCTGCCCCTGTACAGCATTTGAGAGGACATTCCAGTGGAGATGAGAGCCCGCCATTCAAAAACTAGTGGCATAGATCAGGCTAGATGTTGAATGTTACCATTTAATTTGCAGTAGTCTTCTATGACAACCTGAACCTAACTCAGTCAAGGTCGTGTTATGTAAGTTTGTCATGCATTGTTTTGTCAAATTTGTTGTGCCTTACTTAATGGAATGCATGTTTGATTTGTGAGATAACAAAATGCCATCTAATGTTTTGCTTTAAAAAAACAACTGAAGGAAAAAATATTTCAGTCAACATTTCGTTAGGGACATTCTGGATAATATCACTTTACATTTTAATGTGATGACATTATACATGATTGCTAAGTAAAACTGTTTGCCCAAGAAGTAATTTCAACTAGCCAGTAAACATTTTACAAACCCATTTGGGGATATTTGAAGTATAGAAAATGTTCAAAATAGAAGATACATTTTTTTATCTGACAATTGTATTCTTAGAAATGTTTTGAACAAAATTAGTTTGTTCTGTTAATGCTAACAGTTTGTTAAATCAATTTGACATCTTTTTAAGTCAATATTTTTTTTAAAGTATTTTATAAGATCTTACTCTCCACATCATTTGGTTCCTTTGGAATGAAACTTTCGTTCACTGTAATTTTATACTGTTTTCTTGCATTACTTTGATGCATAACACACCCTATCATCGATATTGCTTTTTTAATGCTTGTGTCCTTTTTCTGTCATACGACAAGCTTCTTTGGAATTTGCTGTAGAACCAGTTTGTTTTAAATGGAACGTATTGCAACAATTCTCAGGTCAGCAGACTGCCAAGAATGATAACTGTACTATTGGCGCACAACCACCCATAGGCAATATGTATGCATAATTTATCATTTTTTGTTCAACTGCCGGTACTAAGAAGTGCTTGTCCAGATTTTAGTTTATCTCCCTGTTCTAGTACAATCATTCATGCTGCCATTTGTTTCCCTTTTTATTGCTTCTATTCTTCAGAGTCAATGGACCATATTTATTGATCAGATAAATATAACAATGAACAATGCCGCCCTTATTTCTGAGAACTTCAGTGCTCTTCTAATTTTTTGAGTCAGACGGTGAACAGGAGTAATGTGGAGGTCCAAGCGGTATGATCCACCCCTGACGACCCCCTTGCAGCCTGCTGGGCAAGACGACGAAAGAGGTCAGGCTCTTTAACATTTTTTTATTTCAATGCAATGTTTTACTGTCAGGCTTACCAACGCAATAACGATATAGTGGAAAACCACATTCATGTGGGTTTGTTTACCTTTTCTGTGCTTGTTTTATTACTTCTCTCAGAACTGTCCGCAGCCTGGAAAAGTCTGAATCAGACGAAAGCTGCAGTAAGTAAAAATATTTGTACCTTGTCATCAATCGATTTACCTTTCTCGGTTTGAGGTGTTGTCAACCGTTTTTGCCATGACATAGGGGCTGTGGCATTTGTCTGTTTGTGCTCGGAAGTAAGTTTCTGTTTTGCATTGTGCATTTGAGTCTGATGCTCTTGAATTTCATGCAGTTGCGGCACATTGAGAACCGCCTGGAGGCTGCTCCTGGCTCTGGGGTTCTGCTGGAGTCGCTAATGGATACAAAGAAAAGCTCCGGGGGCGCCACCAGGAAAGTCAGCCGCAGAGGTGAGGCACACAATGGGATTTATCATTCTGAAGACCCATAGCTACTATTCACAAAAATGTTTGGCCTTAAACTGGAAATCATTACTTTTCAGATGGGTTGTATCTCATCAGAAAGCACAAGAAAGGTTGATGTCGACACCCACCTTTTTATGTGTTCTTTAGTTAGTAAAAGAAGTAATTAGTATTCCAGATTTTTAATTTAGAAACCTTAATTTGTAGGATTGATATTGATGTGACCCTACAACATGTTTGGTTAAAACGTCTTGAGACCTGTCTTAATGTTTTAATAGCCACCAAATTATTATTAACCTTATTTTTCATATTAATTTTCTGGTCTTAAATGTAATTTAAGACCTTATCACTGTACCTAATAATAGGCTCAGGAGAGCTGAAGTTTCTTTAACGGTTTCTGCTACTTTTTCACATTGATTTTGCAACCAGAAAGTCAGTCAGATCAGCACATTATGTTCACACAACTGACATCTCAGCCTTTTGGTGCCCAACCAGCATTTGTTTTTTAGTTTCTGGTGGATTTTGTGTCTACAAAGCCTCTTTATCCTAGCTGATGCTGGCCTATATAAGATGCTGGCCAATATACAAGATGCTGGCCAATATACACAGCCCTCTGTGTCTCTCCACCCATCAAAATGCCTTTTCACATTTGTAATGTTATCTCCCCCAACTCAGATGGGCGACGCACAGGAGATTGCTCTCAGGCGGGACGAACATCTGTGTCCAGAACCAGGAGTCGTGGAAGCCCAGACAAGAGCTCCCGTAGTCCTTTGAGGAACACCACACAGAACAGCAACGTTCGAAGGAGCAACTGTGTAGAGTTCAAGGAGCCTCTGGTCTCCTATAGGTATGTACTATTAAACATATTTTCCTGGGTGTATTTTATCGTGCTTACCAATGCAGGCTGCTACTGAGTTAAGGTTGAGCTACAATTTTCTGTTTGTTATCCTATTTAGCTTATTTGTTTGCTTTATTCTACTGTTATTCTCCTTACACAAACCCCCTTCCCAGAGAACATACTCCACCGCCCCTTACGTCCTCCCAGCTAGACGGCCACAGTCTGCAGTCAGATGTCGCCCTCCTTACCCATTCCCCTGGTCTCAACCAGCTGGTCGATGGGAGAGACTCACCAGATACCACCCATTCATCTGCTCTGGACAGCACCATGGTGCGCTACCTCAATGACCGACCCGCACTGGAAGCCCTGCGCTCCCCAGAACACATAGCCGCAGCCAACAACCCTTATAGGGTCGACGGGTCGGAGGTCAGGGTGAAAGTGCACACCCCGGAGGGCCCAGCAGAGACCTCTGTGTCCTCCAGTCCCGGCTCTGCCTCCCAGCGGCTGGAGAACCTGCGACGAAGGCAGCCTGACGACAAGCTGGAGAAGCTGAAGGAAAGAATCCGCAGGCAGAGAGAGCACCTGGAAGAAGCTGCAGAGCGAGACAGGCTTCTGGGTTACCTGGAGCAGCCAGTGGGTTTTGCCGGATCCACGGACACCATTGTTGCACCCACCGCCAAAGTACGCAAAGTGGCACCCGCACCTCCGGCCCCTGTATACCAAGGTAAAGTCAAAACCCTGTTACGCTCCTGTTACGCTCCTGTTACGCTCCTGTTACGCTCCTGTTACGCTCCTGTTACGCTCTTGTATTAACAACGACATTACATAATTTCACCAAAACTAATGTTATGCAACAATTGATTGGCACCATATCAGGTTTCAACAGCACTGAGACAAAGATACGTACTCCAGATGGAAAAGTGTGGCGGGAGGAGGAGTTTTACAACCTTAGCAGAGAGATCTACCGAGACCAGTCGCACCAGTTATCAGGTGGGTGTAATAAACCAGATCTTTCAAGCCCTGAACGCCGATGTAAGTCAGCCATTATTTTGTATTTATGTAACTTACATTTTACCAGGGAGCATTGAGACAGATGTACATACAATTAACAGACATTCTGCCCATAAGCTGATCACGGCTCAACAGAATCAATTGGCAGTTGAGGTCTTACTGGCCAAGGATGTAAATGTATCCAACGTCTTGGTTAAAACTGCCCTGAAAAGTGATGGCATTCTAACATGCACTCTAGTACTTTCCGCTCTGTATTTGACCTATTCCTCAAAACTGTGCGTTAAGAAATAAATTAACCGTCTTATTCGGGACATGAGTAGTTTCGAAAAAATACAGTGCAGCTGAAAAGGTCCCGGGTGTATTTGAAATGTAGGAAAATGTAATTACTGCGTCAGTGTGGTTTCCTCTGCAGTAGATTATCCATGTATTTTGCCGCAACACCACTATTTGTATGAATGTTGGAAGAGGCATTTTTCTGTTTGTTTGTTTTCCATGGCTCTACTGATACCTGCTTTCTCCCAGGGGTTGAATGCCTCATATACACAGATCACATCCACTAATTTCCTATTCAATTTCTATGTTTTTCATTCAGATATTTTGTGTTATGCACATTTTGTGAATTGATCATTTCTTTCACTCATTTGGCATCCAGACTGTTATGTAGGCTAATAACATTTGCATTCTTATCTTAGAGAGTGCCAAACCTCAACAGCAGCCCACAGAGAAGGCTAAGTCGAGGAAGCCATCCAAGCCTGTGAGAAAAGTCCATAGAACAGCTTCAGTCCCCAACTTTGAGACCAAGCCAGGTTGTTTTCTCTTTTCTTTTCTAATCCTTTCAGTTTCTTCCTTTCTGTCAGTTAGCGGTACTTATTCACCCTGGTTGATGTATTGAATAGATGTGAAAGTTGCTTCAATATGGTTTTGTGGGTGCTAATGTCAGCTGATTGGGTAACCGCAGGAATTGAGAGATTTCCCTAGATCGTGAAAAACAACGGATCATATTTGGTTCATAAGTTATTCTTCAGCAGCCATGTACGTGCATCTGACCACACATACTTTTTATCTTAAAGGTGCACTCTGGTCACCTGACCAGCCAAGCTCTTTTCCACAGTTTCCTATAAGTGACCTCAGCCTGTCTGACAGACTACCAATTGCAATGGCGATGTGGGTTAAGGTGTGCAACATGGTGTTTGAAGTGTCTCTTTAACTAAGGGTTATTAATGCCAGTGTCAAGTCCCATATTCTCAAATAAATGTCCAGAATGTTTTGCACACTGATCACATGCCAGCTGCGGCCTAGAGGCACTCTGGAATGACGATATGTCCATGTTCAGCTGGGCTCTGCATACTCTGCATTCTGACAGCTGAGAGCTGCTCACATACCAGTCTATCTGTAAGGCCTTCTTGAGTTAGTCCTCGCTTTTCACGCTTTCTTTTTTCCCTTTTTTCGCTTTCTCGCTCTGGCTCTGGCTCTTACTATTCTCTTTCACTTTCTCTCTTACTCTCTCGCTTTTACTGTCTGTGTCTTACTCTCTCGCTTTTTGGCTGTCTGTCCTGTTATGGCAAGAAGATATCCTCCTTTAGCAAACTTAACAATGATGACCAACCTGTAGCCTCTGCTCTGCACAGCAAAATAGTGTGATATATTCACAGAACACCAGGAAAGCGGTTCAAATGTACTGCTCCTGTTTTAAATGTCCCAGGCTGTCTTTAATTAGAAACAATCACTTGTTGTTATTTTGGCCTAGAACTTCCAAAGAGTAATGTTCTGTGTTTCCCTGAACCTCCTTCAGACTGGTGCTCAGACTCATTCTGACAGTTTCAGGAAGGTCTAGTCTGAAACAGCCTTTCCTAAACTTTTTCATGCCAGGCATCGACCAATATTGAGCTTTTTCTTCTGGGGCTCGCTTACGTAATATTGACCATTGCTATTTTGTTTATTACTGCCCTCACAAACATCTAGGCTTTTAGTAAATAGTCAACCAATTTAATTATCTATTTCAACACTTATTGGATGTATTGCAAGCGGTTGTGGTAAAGTTTTCTTAATAAAATAAACAAATAAAAGAAATACATTTTACTGCTCTTGCCCTTTTTAGTTGAGACATCCAAATGTAGACATGGCTTAGGAAGATTGTATTTTTTTTCTCAATTTTTCAACGTGATTACACAGATCGTAATGCAATTATTTAATTATTTCTTTCCAAGTAGATTATTACTAAAGATTCCTGCCCTCCTGTTATACAGTTTTAAATCGGATAGGAACTATTTTGCAGAAAGTCATTACTGCAGGACCCGACCTTGATTGTGACCTTTTGTGTGTGTTTCTCTGGCTTCCCTGTTGCTGCAGTAATCAGCACCACATCATGGCGTGAAGGCCAGAAGCTGGTGAAGATGGTCCTCGGTCCTCCTCGTCATGTTTCTCGGGAGGCAAAGCCGGAGGTCACTGACAGGCTGGCTACATCAGGTGGGTTGAGAGACCTCTGGCCATTACCCTTCTCCTAGTCACCCACCCATAACCCTTCTCCTAGTCACCCACCCATTACCCTTCTCCTAGTCACCCACCCATAACCCTTCTCCTAGTCACCCACCCATTACCCTTCTCCTAGTCACCCACCCATTACCCTTCTCCTAGTCACCCACCCATTACCCTTCTCCTAGTCACCCACCCATAACCCTTCTCCTAGTCACCCACCCATTACCCTTCTCCTAGTCACCCACCCATAACCCTTCTCCTAGTCACCCACCCATAACCCTTCTCCTAGTCACCCACCCATAACCCTTCTCCTAGTCACCCACCCATTACCCTTCTCCTAGTCACCCACCCATTACCCTTCTCCTAGTCACCCACCCATTACCCTTCTCCTAGTCACCCACCCATTACCCTTCTCCTAGTCACCCACCCATTACCCTTCTCCTAGTCACCCACCCATAACCCTTCTCCTAGTCACCCACCCATTACCCTTCTCCTAGTCACCCACCCATAACCCTTCTCCTAGTCACCCACCCATTACCCTTCTCCTAGTCACCCACCCATTACCCTTCTCCTAGTCACCCACCCATTACCCTTCTCCTAGTCACCCACCCATTACCCTTCTTCTAGTCAATTACCCATTTGTTCTCAGACGGCAGACCATATGAGACCCAGTAGTTGGTGGTCTGGTAAAATAATCTGCTGGCACACAGACAGCAATTTCGGCTTGGGGATGTGGACGGATGGACGACAACCAGCAGCACCAATATCTAACGCCATTAACGGCGTATGTATGTGTGTCAAAAAAATGTATGTATCTGTATGTCCAAACCGCTGGCAACAAAATTACGTACACCCGTAAGTGAGAATGTCAGAATTTATATACATTAGTTTTCTAGAATACATGGTGAGTATGGGGTTGGCAATTAAACTCTGAAACTCACAACCAGTTCCACTACATTTCTTTGCAACCCTGATTGAGACCTGGCACACCAAGTGTTGTGTCATTTAGTGTGGGGTAGAACAGAAAGCCAGCAGGCTCTACCCTCTGGTTACAGTTCAATACCCCTGGCTTTAGGTTTTTTTTCTATACATTTACAAGTATTATTTTTTCATAGGACCCCATCCTCGTTCAAATTCGTACCCCCGTCCAGACCAGAACCGTCACTCCAGACCCAGCACCTCTGATGGACCCCACAGTCGGGCAAGGATGACCCGTGACCCAACTTCTTCTGGTCCAGCTGAAAATGGAGTCCTCGGCTCAGATCTGCTTTCTGCAGACATCCGTGGCATCCTGGATGACCTACAGCTGGAGTGCAGAGCAGAGGGCCGAGGTCCAGTGGAACCCAAAACGGGTTGGGAGTCCCGGGTCAGAACTAAAGCGTGGATGGCTGGTGGCTCATCGTTACGCGGGTCCCGTAGTGCCAGTCCTGCCAAACGAAACAAGCCAGAACCCACTGAACCAGGGCCGAAGAAGAGGCACTACGATGCAGACTCTGTACGCCAGTACATTGCCCGGCAACAGGAGGAGCGTAGGAGACGTCAACTGGAGGAGAGGAGGGCCCAGAAGGAGGAGGCAGAGAGGAAAAATCAACGTCTGCAGGAGCTGTACAGGAAGCAGAGAGAAGGGGTAGCCAATAAGGCCCCGGCGGTGATTCCGGAGGGCCCGGTCCAGAAACGCCTTCAGGAAACCTACACTAAACTCTTACTGGAACATGTTGAGTTGGGGGAGGAGCCTCCCCAGGCACAGCCAACCACTTCCACAGACGTTAATCAGGTAAAGGCCTCTAGTTCTGTTAATATAGTTGTAATATAGCTGGAGTTTGAGGCAGCCAGTTTCTATCAGTGAAAGTAAAGGTTAAGGTTGTCTGAAATGGCACAACCAAAAGGTTTTGATACGTTTTTAGGGACTGAGTTTTTGGGGTATTAGTCTTGTGCTCGCAGTACAATATACCGTTTCCCATATAACATGTCCACTTTATATAGATTCATGTAGACGCTAATGCCAGGAATTGAAAATATTTTTGAATAAACCTGACCTGAGAACTGCCAATGTGTCTCTTTGTTAATAATATGGATAGTCCTAACCAACCCCTTACTCACGCTGTAAGGTTTAGTGAAAATGGACGTAATGGGCGTGAAAGAGTTGTGAAAATGCACAACTAACTGATCTGAGTGTTACTCTGCAGCAAAGACCTCTGTATCAGCCGTCTGGTGAGTCTGACAAGGAGAACAGGAGACAGGAAAGACCCCAGAGTGCCTCCTCCAGCAGTGACCTGTCTCTGACTGAGCCCCCACCACTCTCCAGGTCAACACATACACACACTCTCTTTCTATCTCTCACACACAATAGCCGTTGGTTACTCTTCTGTATTCTACCAGTAGTAACATTCCAATTTTCTGGTGATACCCAGATATAATATCATTGAAATCTCCCATTTCCATTAGCGCTGCGTTTGGTCACATGACCTGATGCTGCTCTGTAGTGCCAGGAATCAGATGAATTGAATCTGTTGCCCTGAAGAGCTGTTGCTTATACATTGTTTTTGCTCATTATTAAACGGCACATGCCCCACATTTCTATGTCTGTATGAATATTTACATTTAACATTTGAAGTAGTAGCACATTCTTGCTGTCTACTAAAAGATTAATTAGGCCATACATTAAAGGACTTAGTGAATCCATAAAACAATGTTTGAGTTTTAAAATTATTTTTAAGCTTTTACATTCATTTTGGATAACCTTCCCATTTTTATTTGATAATGCTAATCCCTCACGTATTCCATCTGTAGGAATGAGCTGGGTCTGGGAGTTTCATCATGGCTTCAACCAGACCACCTGAGTCCTGTAGTCAGACCCCATGGTCAACAGGCTCCCCCTGCAGACCAGCTTCTTTCCCAGATCCTGGACCTGAAGAAGGCAGCTCGCTCTGCAGTGAGGGACACCGGTTGTCTAAACCGGCCCCATCTTACAGTCACTGGAGCAGCTACTACGTCCAAGATGAATCGTATTGAGGCCCTGAAAGCCACAGCCGCCTCCCTCTCCACACGTATAGAGAGCGAAGCACGGAAACTTGCCGGCGCCGGGATCAACTACGGCTGCACGAGGGACGTGGATGTGACCGCTTACACTCCGTCTCAAGGCGACGGCCGCTGGGCAAACCCTGTTAGCCCGCCAGTCAGAGAGGCAACCGATGCGACCAATCAGTTGGCCCTCAGGATCCAGAGGCTGTTGAATTCTGCCCAGAGTACATATGAGAGAGCTCTCCCTGGGGTGGGCGACCTGCAGGGCTTCCAGGATCAGAAACAAAGGACATCTGCTTCAGGTGGCTGGGCTCCAACAGCTCCTAGCCTCAGCGTCCAGCCAGAGGTGGGGAAGACCAACACCCACGACTCCAGCTGTGATTCTATCAGTGAGGGCCCGCTGCAGAGTGAATGCAGCCTTTCTGAGGGTGATGCGAGTCCCGGTGCCAACACAAAGGTCGTCCCCAAACCAGCGGAACGTCTTGGGGTTGTGGACTTCTGCGCGGGCCAGCGGGAGAGCTTCCAGCCCATCTCGCACTTCATGAGAGAGGCAGGGAAGTACCCATCTCTTTCTCCCCTCGCTCAGGACAGCAGCCAGGGCCCCTGGGAGGAGCTGGCTAAGGGAAGCCCGCATAGCGTCATCAACATCTTCACCAAGAACCACCTGTACAACCATGCAAATGGTCAGTTGAATTGCATTCAAAGCTGAGTCGTATGTGCCTCATTTAAATAATGGTGTTGGTTTTTTCCAAATGTAACCTGTTTTCCGGAATATTCCGACAGTTGGCAGAGAAGAGGTAAACAGGACGTCCCCTTCAGCAAGTAACGGGATCTATACAGTCAGTGCTGTGGACGGGGCAGCGGTTTATGAGGACGACTTCGTATCCTCACGTAGTGGAGGTAGTACCCAGGCAAAAAGAGGACACAACGGACACAGCGGGTAAGGGGTTTCTGCTAGGGACAAACCAATTGGTTCTTTACATGATATTTTGTGCCAATATTGTGGTTTTTATATATATTTGGATGATTGAGCCTGTTTGGTCAGTTGAAATGTTACTAAAGCAATGTCCATTATTTTGAGTTTGTAGTCTGTTTGAAATGATTTTTAAGAGAAGTACAATAGAAATGTGTATATGCAATTCAATCATTGGCCCAAATATTCTAGCCCATATATAGTATCCTATGTATTGAGCTCCACAGTTGAATGATTGCATAGTTCCACTTTATCTGAAATAAAGTCACATTGATTTGGTAAACTATGATTCCATCCACTGCCCTGAAACCAAATCATTTATATTACCAAAACGTTAAATGTAGATCTTTATTTATTGCCGTTTTAGCTTGTACAATTCAAGTGATGCCAGCAGCAGTATAATGAACAATGTAAACCCAACCTGGCGGGATAATTAACAAATTAAGCTTTATTACGAGCGGTGGGGATTTTTAGAGCAAGTGTTAAGTCGGGTGCAAATCGTAATATTTGATTTGTTTTTAATATTAGAATACTTTTATTGGCATAGTATAAGTATGCTCTGAGTTTGGAAAGGGTGCCCTCTTCAGGACAAAGTTCATATTATAAGAGTTCAGGGGTTACAGGCAAATATGATATAGATGTTGGTACACTAAGCACTAAATTGTGTTTTTGTACATAAAAGATGCATTGATATGCAGAAAAGCAGCTGAAAGTCTAGATTTACTGTTTGGTTGCCCACAAATCTTGTGCTTAAGTTGCACTTTGCACTGAAAAATCTTCCTTTTAGGACCTATCCAGTCCATTTATTCTGGGACAAGCCTTTTATCAGAAGAGGCCCAGGACTGAGAAACTACTTTAGTTGTTGTCCACCCTGCTCCTGTGATTTTGTTATGTGTCATTATTGAACACTACTCCCTTTCAATATAATATGTTTAAAACATTTTCATGAGCTAAAAATAACATGTTTTGAATCCCTGTCAAACTAATGAGGTATGGTGTGACAATATAATATTAAAATTCAGTATATACCGTTATTAGCTAATCCTGGTGTAAATCTGTAGATTGACCACAAGGTGGCACTCAGATTAAGAACTTTCATGATCATTTTCAGTATTGCCAGTGGGGACAGTCACTATGAAGAGTTGATGAATCGCCGGTCTCCATACGTAGAACTAGCTTCCCTTCCATCTTCAGGCTCCACCCCTCGATCTTCACCCAACTCTAAAAGCTCTGTTAAGAGAGGTGAGACTTTACACAAGCCTTTACATCTTTTAGTTGTAGTTGCCACGTTTACTTAAAACTCTTGATCCATAACACATCTCTGCAACATCCTGGTCTTAAAGATGTACTTTAAATAGTGCCCTTTGTGTGTGTATTAGGGATAGTATTAACAGGGTTAATAATTAATAGGGTTGCCTATTGGCTAGGGACTATTGTCAATTAGCTACTTTGTGTATTCAAACCTGTCTCTCCTGGATGATGGTTGGCAAACATTTACAATTAATCATTTTGTTATGTATTGCCTGCACATCTGGCTTGTCTCCAGACTATAGTTTTTAAATGTTATATTTAGAATTTCTGTTCATTTCCTCTGATAATCAGTATACAAAGAGTTAATTTAGGCAGCATATTCATGAAATACTTTCAAATAAATAAAAATTGAAATGCTGCTGATATATAAGATCAGGGAAGGGAAGAATCAGTAAATTCAGACTGCCCCAGAAGCATCTGGATTTTGAGCAAAAAAGATTCCAAAGAAGAAAGACTAATCTGCAGTCATGTTTTACTTGTATCACAAATGGAAATAAATATGTGATCAAATGGTGTACTTATTTAAAGCATGGAGAATATATAGTGCCTCTGCTCATAATATCCTTCACTGAACCATATTTGTTGTTGTATTTAGGCGATTTGTCAGACAAGAGTGATGCCACTCTGTTGGAAGAGCAGAAGAGCCCCTGCTCTCCTGGGTTGGTGGCCCCTTCTAGAGAGTCCAGACGATGTGGTTCGGCCTCTGAGCGAAGCTCCGGTCACAGCCTACTGAAGAACACCTACTCTGACTGTACACTAGGGGGCGCCTCAGGGCTCTCACTCCGCAGGTAAGGATCCCCCCAGACCACTATTAAGGGGCTCTTGGGGATTACTAGGAAACTTGATTACGTTGAGTCACTATATATATTTTCCGAGAGCCTTGTTTTTCTTAACATCTCTGAGCACAATTGTGTTGAGGTATAATTAGAATCCTCTGGTTTATTTCTGGTTTGTTTCCACTGAGCAGTGCACATTTTACCATGCTACACAAGTTCCTTTTTTGCAAAATAGGAGATGAATGGTAAAGTGTATGTTGCTGCATCCTATTCAGTTAAGTTCACTGCACCCTATACTATTTACAAAGTTCATTTGACCATGGATTATGAGTGAACATCAAAACCAATAGGGCCACGCAGTTCTTTCAACTACACATTTCTTCCTCCCACATAAAAATCAATCTGTTTGTCTCAGTCTGTCTGGCCAGATTAACGTATTGATGGGGTTTCTCCAGTTCACTCACTCAGTGGTCTAACAAAACACTATAGAAGGCTAATTTTGCTGAGGATGCATATCTGGGCCTTGAGGCTAAATTCTCATTTTTTATATGATAAGATTAGATTTAACTTAATTGTCATTGGACAGTACAAGTACAATACAACAAAATGCAGTTTGCATCCAACCAGAAGTGCAAAAGAGCAGTGCAAAAATATATGGAGTACAGTGTGAGGATGTGCAATCACATATAAGTAAATGTGCAGGTATTCAGTTCAACAATGTGGCTAATTGCAAATGTGCAGAGGGCAACACCAGTGGAGAACAACTGTGCAAGTGGTAACTAGATAGTTAATAAATAGGCTAGCAGTGTGCAGGGCCAGAGGTAGCTAGAGGAGTACCACAGGATGTATTATATAAATATAATAAATAGGCTAGCAGTGTGCAGGGCCAGAGGTAGCTAGAGGAGTACCACAGGATGTATTATATAAATATAATAAATAGGCTAGCAGTGTGCAGGGCCAGAGGTAGCTACAGGAGTACCACAGGGTGTATTGTGTAAATATAATAAATAGGCTAGCAGTGTGCAGGGCCAGAGGTAGCTAGAGGAGTACCACAGGATGTATTGTGTAAATATAATAAATAGGCTAGCAGTGTGCAGGGCCAGAGGTAGCTAGAGGAGTACCACAGGATGTATTGTGTAAATATAATAAATAGGCTAGTAGTGTGTAGGGCCAGAGGTAGCTAGAGGAGTACCACAGGATGTATTGTGTAAATATAATAAATAGGCTAGTAGTGTGTAGGGCCAGAGGTAGCTAGAGGAGTACCACAGGATGTATTATGTAAATATAATAAATAGGCTAGCAGTGTGCAGGGCCAGAGGTAGCTAGAGGAGTACCACAGAATGCAGTGTGCAAATGGCAGATCAAGTAAATAAGTTAGCTGCGTGTAGGCAAGAGGTAGTGGGGTGACAACAGTACAGGACGGGCAGATAAAATAAGGTAGCCGTGTGAGTGCAAGGTTACCGAACGGTTTGAGAGTTCGGGGTGGGGGGAACAGTTTATGGCTTGGGTGTGAGGGGTCCCTGATAATGCCACGCGCCCTCTGCAAACAGCTTGTGCTGGATGTTTTTGATGGTGGGGAGCTGGGCACCAAATATGCGCTGGGCAGTTTACACCACCTGCTACAGGGACTTCCTGTCGGCTACAGAGCAACCGTTGTACCAGACTGTGACACAGTTGTTTAGAAAGCTCTAGACCGTGCAGCAGTAAAAGTTTACCTGGATGTAAGTAATAGGTGGGCCTTCTAGAGCTTCCTTAAAAAGTACAGGCGCTGTTGTGCCTTTTTGACCGGGGTTGTGGTGTTGAGATACCAGGATAGGTCACTGGAGATGTGGACACTCACATCTAGTTCAAAGTGGCAGGGAAAACAGTCTTGTGGCTGCAGATCTTAGTCAAGGCTGGGTCTGCAGCAGTGAACTTTTACCACTGAGAGGTGGAGGAGGAAGAGGTCACAGACCAACACTAACTCTTTTGTTAGGGCACTGAGCTGGTCAAGTCTGCTCTCCACAAAATAGGCATGTTGCCTGTTGTTAATCTCTTCCTGTGAAGTCATGGTGGAAGATTCTCTCCATGTCTTTCCTTTTGGGTGATGTGATGGCAATTACATTCACGGTCCAGTTCTAAATACGGCCGTTGTTCTCTAGGAAGGTTAGGTTCTGGGCGGACTGGCAGGAGCAAGAACCCGGGTTTACCAGGTTTAAATCATCTGGGATTAGACAATGTGGCCCATTAGACTGGCTGAAAGCAGCACACCATCTTCGTTGATTCCTTTTGGTTACGCTTATCATGACTTTAAGTCTTAGGCTGACTCTTATGAGGCACTTTAAGTGTTTATCAGTATAGCGGAGATACTTTGAGTCCTACATAATAGAGAAAATCAAATGCTTCAAAATACCAGGGAGGAACATTTAAATTGACAGTTATACATGTAAGAGTTTCTTTTCAGGGGGCTTACATAATAATGAAATCACTCTCTTGTTTCCAGTTTGGGATTGGAAAATAAGAAGTCCCCTAGAAGTTTGTCTCCAGCTGGCTCACCTCCTGGATCAGGTTCTCCTCGCATTTCTCTAGGCAGCAACTCCTTAGCCGGGGCTGACAGTCCAGGTCAGGGGTCTGGCTCACCTCACTTGGCAGGTCGTCCCAGCTCCTCCTCCTCCGTCTCCTCTGCCACCAGGGGTAAATCTCCAGCTAATGGCTGCAGAACCGAGTCTAAACCTGCAGGTAATACCCCTCAGAAAACGCTGGCAGCTTTAATACACCTTCGTCACATACATCACTCAATGTCTTCACAACATTGTTTCCTCTCCAGAGGATCTCCACTACACTCCTGGGGTTCTTCATCAACGGATGTCCGCCGAGCTCAACTACCTGGAGTCCATAGAGGAGTCTGTACGCCAGCTGGGTGACGTGGAGCGAATAAGGGGAGTGTCTCTGGCCCAGCAGGAGAGCGTCTCACTTGCCCAGATACTGAAGGTAATAGAAGCCCACAAGGCCAACAAGAGTGTCATAAGACAGCTTGTGCATATATTTAGATGCTTAGTGAAGTCTTGAATTGTTACTTACAGCTTAGTGAGATGCTTCATTTGACCTCTAACCTTTCAGGCGCAACAGCAGCGACACGAGCGTGACCTTTACGAGCTGAAGGTCAAGGCTGAGGAGGAGGCTCTGGAAACACAACGGCAGCTGGAGGAGACTCGTCAGAAAGCAGCCAGGGTGGGTGACGGCGATGCCATTTATTACAAGCAGAACCGGAAGACTTCTGAGCCTCAGTGTAAACGGTTAACCAATTTGGCTCCTGGTTGACCGTCTTGATGGATGACTTTATATTAGGGGAAAAAACTATGTATTTGGCGTTATACATGTACTGTGTTGAAAGTGATTCAGTAAATATGTGTCAACTCGCAGGCCCATGTGGAGCTGCAGGAGAACATGGCCCAGACACAGCAGCAGTCTCTAGAAGGCATGCAGGACACTGCCACCAAGATGATGAACCAGCAGGCTGAGTCTGTACGCTACACAGCTGAAGCAGCCCGGCAAATCAAAGAGGTCAGAGAGCTGTCTCTTTTTCACCCTACAGCCACTCATTAGCCTTGGGGTTTGTTTCTTATTGCCTAAATGTCAATATCTTATAAAATGCACCATAATTATGGATGTCTTTGTTTGGTCAGGGGTAGACAACCCTCTTTCTGCATGGTCTACCGACCCAGGGACAGGGCTCAGTTGAGTCATACATGTAGCTCTATGTCCTTCAGATGACGGAGCTGGCCCGTTCCCAGATCGCTGGAGCCATTGGAGTCCCTGCCATTGCCCCCATGCCCTCCCTGTTGGACCATCAGAGGCAGCACCACCACCCCCAGCCCTGTACTGACACAGACGTCTCCAGGGGTGATGTGTCTGTTGTCAGGACCAGGACAGAGGCCCCCTCATCATCCCTGGACAGTCGCTCTGATTCCATCCCCTCCCGGAGACCCACTCTCAGGTAATGAGCATTTATGGTAGGATAGGTTTACACCTAGCTGCTCACCAACGCCAGGCATATTGCTGATAACCTCCCCCTAATAATTAAATCATAGTTGCAAATTGACAGACTGAAGGCAACAGCAATCAGAATGTTAGCAGTAGTGTTAGGTACATCAAAATAATAATGTCTGGCACATTATCCATATTTAGGTATTGTGCTGTTTTTCCAGATCAATTTATATTGTTGATCTTTGTTCATTGCCACCACCTCTGTCTCACACACATCCTTTCTTCCCATCCCCAGTGGTGGAGAGAGCAGCAGCCACCTGAGTGGGTGGAGCAGGAAGGTGGAGGCTGGATACAGTGCAGCAGAGGTGGAGGCACATACTGCCATTGATGAAGACATCCCCAGTGACAGTGCACAGTCCCATCTGGATGACAAAGGTGAGATGACGTCAGTATTAAACGATCAAAATAAAATGCCTTAAGACGTTTTCTCAAATCACTCCTGGGATTTCAATACTATTTCCTTGTAGCTTTAATTACCTGATCCTACTGTCTTAGGGGCTGTTTTATTTTCTTCTCCAACCCCTTGCAGATGCCACCTCTATTGCTACTGAGTACTCTCTGAAGTTTGATGAATCCATGACTGAGGATGAGATTGAGGAGCGCTCGTTCCGCTCTCTCCTGCCCTCGGAGTCTCACCGACGGGGGGCGACAGAGAAGAAGAGGTGTCCCCACGAGGAGTCTGAGGAAGAACCCAGTCAGGAGAGAACCTCTGCCCTGGAAACCTCCAAGGTCAGATCCATGGCGTCTGATGGCTAATTGTTTTTGAAGATTTTGGAAATGCTTCGGTTTATAGGAAACGTAATTTTATATATGTGTGTATTTCGAAATATTGTATGCATTCAAACAAAAAAAACTAAAGGAAAAATTCACAATTTCCATCATCAAGTTAATGCTGTGGATCAATTTGTAACTGGCCACAAGTGTAAAATTCCAAGGTAAATGGAATGTTTAAATAAATGTCTCAGTTGCTGGGCCAAGGTAGCTCAGAGAGCATTGCTCTTATAAAGACAGGTTTGTGGGTGCTATGATCATGGTTAGACCAGCACAAAATAGTTTAAACGTGTTTTAATAACTTTCTCTTTAAGCGCAATAGCGAAATAACTCAAATATAAATCGTTGCAGATGTACGTATTAACCTGGTTTCTTCTCTCTCTTCGATGTAAGCGGTGCTTCATGCTTCCCTGTCCAATTTAACATCAGTAATGATTAAATGATTGCTTTCGTCCAATATGTTGGCATGTGTCCCAGGTCCTGATGTATAGCAGTCTGTCCATACTCACTCCACTAACACAACATTTGATTGTGGTGAAACTAAGAGATTACCGAGAACACAAATTTCCAGTTCACATCTAGCCACCATACATGTCGTGGTCATTTATGTCCATCACCCGGTCTTTCACTGCGTCTTAGTTTTTCAACAATGATTAGGTTGAACATTGGTATTTACGACACAGATTCTACTTAGCATACTGAATTTCACTCTGTGTGCTGCTGTTTGCTTTCTGTGTGTGCCCTGTAGCCTCATTGATAAGGCTTGTGGTATCATCATGACTGTCCCTCTCCCTTCCTTTCTGTGTGTGCCCTGTAGCCTCATTGATAAGGCTTGTGGTATCATCATGACTGTCCCTCTCCCTTCCTTTCTGTGTGTGCCCTGTAGCCTCATTGATAAGGCTTGTGGTATCATCATGACTGTCCCTCTCCCTTCCTTTCTGTGTGTGCCCTGTAGCCTCATTGATAAGGCTTGTGGTATCATCATGGCTGTCCCTCTCCCTTTCTGTGTGTGCCCTGTAGCCTCATTGATAAGGCTTGTGGTATCATCATGACTGTCCCTCTCCCTTTCTGTGTGTGCCCTGTAGCCTCATTGATAAGGCTTGTGGTATCATCATGACTGTCCCTCTCCCTTCCTTTCTGTGTGTGCCCTGTAGCCTCATTGATAAGGCTTGTGGTATCATCATGACTGTCCCTCTCCCTTTCTGTGTGTGCCCTGTAGCCTCATTGATAAGGCTTGTGGTATCATCATGGCTGTCCCTCTCCCTTTCTGTGTGTGCCCTGTAGCCTCATTGATAAGGCTTGTGGTATCATCATGGCTGTCCCTCTCCCTTTCTGTGTGTGCCCTGTAGCCTCATTGATAAGGCTTGTGGTATCATCATGACTGTCCCTCTTCCTTTCTGTGTGTGCCCTGTAGCCTCATTGATAAGGCTTGTGGTATCATCATGACTGTCCCTCTCCCTTTCTGTGTGTGCCCTGTAGCCTCATTGATAAGGCTTGTGGTATCATCATGGCTGTCCCTCTCCCTTCCTTTCTGTGTGTGCCCTGTAGCCTCATTGATAAGGCTTGTGGTATCATCATGACTGTCCCTCTCCCTTTCTGTGTGTGCCCTGTAGCCTCATTGATAAGACTTGTGGTATCATCATGACTGTCCCTCTCCCTTTCTGTGTGTGCCCTGTAGCCTCATTGATAAGGCTTGTGGTATCATCATGACTGTCCCTCTCCCTTCCTTTCTGTGTGTGCCCTGTAGCCTCATTGATAAGGCTTGTGGTATCATCATGACTGTCCCTCTTCCTTTCTGTGTGTGCCCTGTAGCCTCATTGATAAGGCTTGTGGTATCATCATGACTGTCCCTCTCCCTTTCTGTGTGTGCCCTGTAGCCTCATTGATAAGGCTTGTGGTATCATCATGGCTGTCCCTCTCCCTTCCTTTCTGTGTGTGCCCTGTAGCCTCATTGATAAGGCTTGTGGTATCATCATGGCTGTCCCTCTCCCTTTCTGTGTGTGCCCTGTAGCCTCATTGATAAGACTTGTGGTATCATCATGACTGTCCCTCTCCCTTTCTGTGTGTGCCCTGTAGCCTCATTGATAAGGCTTGTGGTATCATCATGACTGTCCCTCTCCCTTCCTTTCTGTGTGTGCCCTGTAGCCTCATTGATAAGGCTTGTGGTATCATCATGACTGTCCCTCTCCCTTTCTGTGTGTGCCCTGTAGCCTCATTGATAAGGCTTGTGGTATCATCATGGCTGTCCCTCTCCCTTCCTTTCTGTGTGTGCCCTGTAGCCTCATTGATAAGGCTTGTGGTATCATCATGACTGTCCCTCTCCCTTTCTGTGTGTGCCCTGTAGCCTCATTGATAAGGCTTGTGGTATCATCATGACTGTCCCTCTCCCTTCCTTTCTGTGTGTGCCCTGTAGCCTCATTGATAAGGCTTGTGGTATCATCATGACTGTCCCTCTCCCTTTCTGTGTGTGCCCTGTAGCCTCATTGATAAGGCTTGTGGTATCATCATGGCTGTCCCTCTCCCTTCCTTTCTGTGTGTGCCCTGTAGCCTCATTGATAAGGCTTGTGGTATCATCATGACTGTCCCTCTCCCTTCCTTTCTGTGTGTGCCCTGTAGCCTCATTGATAAGGCTTGTGGTATCATCATGACTGTCCCTCTCCCTTCCTTTCTGTGTGTGCCCTGTAGCCTCATTGATAAGGCTTGTGGTATCATCATGGCTGTCCCTCTCCCTTTCTGTGTGTGCCCTGTAGCCTCATTGATAAGGCTTGTGGTATCATCATGACTGTCCCTCTCCCTTCCTTTCTGTGTGTGCCCTGTAGCCTCATTGATAAGGCTTGTGGTATCATCATGGCTGTCCCTCTCCCTTTCTGTGTGTGCCCTGTAGCCTCATTGATAAGGCTTGTGGTATCATCATGGCTGTCCCTCTCCCTTCCTTTCTGTGTGTGCCCTGTAGCCTCATTGATAAGGCTTGTGGTATCATCATGACTGTCCCTCTCCCTTCCTTTCTGTGTGTGCCCTGTAGCCTCATTGATAAGGCTTGTGGTATCATCATGACTGTCCCTCTCGCTTCCTTTCTGTGTGTGCCCTGTAGCCTCATTGATAAGGCTTGTGGTGGTATCATCATGACTGTCCCTCTCCCTTTCTGTGTGTGCCCTGTAGCCTCATTGATACGGCTTGTGGTATCATCATGGCTGTCCCTCTCCCTTTCTGTGTGTGCCCTGTAGCCTCATTGATAAGGCTTGTGGTATCATCATGGCTGTCCCTCTCCCTTCCTTTCTGTGTGTGCCCTGTAGCCTCATTGATAAGGCTTGTGGTATCATCATGACTGTCCCTCTCCCTTCCTTTCTGTGTGTGCCCTGTAGCCTCATTGATAAGGCTTGTGGTATCATCATGACTGTCCCTCTCCCTTTCTGTGTGTGCCCTGTAGCCTCATTGATAAGGCTTGTGGTATCATCATGGCTGTCCCTCTCCCTTTCTGTGTGTGCCCTGTAGCCTCATTGATAAGGCTTGTGGTATCATCATGGCTGTCCCTCTCCCTTTCTGTGTGTGCCCTGTAGCCTCATTGATAAGGCTTGTGGTATCATCATGGCTGTCCCTCTCCCTTTCTGTGTGTGCCCTGTAGCCTCATTGATAAGGCTTGTGGTATCATCATGACTGTCCCTCTCCCTTTCTGTGTGTGCCCTGTAGCCTCATTGATAAGGCTTGTGGTATCATCATGACTGTCCCTCTCCCTTTCTGTGTGTGCCCTGTAGCCTCATTGATAAGGCTTGTGGTATCATCATGGCTGTCCCTCTCCCTTTCTGTGTGTGCCCTGTAGCCTCATTGATAAGGCTTGTGGTATCATCATGGCTGTCTCTCTCCCGTCCCCCAGCAGCACCAGCCAGATGGCAGCATGGTCTTCTCCAGCGGGCAGGACAGCTTCTCCCGGTTCACTATGGACATGGTGCGCCAGTACATGAAAGAGGAGGAGGTGCGCGCCCACCACCAGAGCTCCCTGCTCCGCCTGCGCCAGAGGGCCCTCAAGGAGAAGACTAAAGCTGAGCTGGCCTGGCTGGAGCACCAGAAGAGGCATGCGTTCACTTTAACCACAACCATGTTGTTGTTTTTGCATGTTTTTTTTTTTTAATTCAATCTCATCCAATGGCACATGTACACTTAGCTTGTTCCATAGATATTGTAAGGTTTTGTAAAAATGTGCTGAAATGAATGCTGACTTTTAACACAGTTTCCCCTCTCAGGCGCCTCCGAGACAAGGGTGAAGATGACAAGATGCCACCTATCAGAAAGAAGCAGAGAGGCCTGCTGCTCAAACTGCAACAGGAGCAAGTAAGAGACCAGATGGATCGAGTGAGAGAATTTAGTATGAAGTATTCCTCACTTGTCTTTAATTTGTGGTGACCTTTGACATTGTGTGATACCAGGCGGAAATCAAACGTCTGCAGGAGGCCAACAAGGCGGCTAGGAAGGAGAGACAGCTACTCCTCAAGCAGCAGGAGGACATTGAGAGGATGAGACACACCACCCAGAAACTGAAGGAGCGCCTAAAGTGTGCCAGCGACAACCCACCGGTCAGTACTGAACATATGGCATAGATGTAACTTGGATATTCAGAAAGCTATGCGTTGTTGTCTGTGTTTAAAACCACACATGATTCCATGATAGTCTCGTTCTGTCTGTCATGTTTATATGCAACCACCTGTGTCCTCCAGGAGCCCTCTGTGTCAGAGCTTAGGGACCGGGCGTCCTATCCCAGCGTTGCACTGACTGTAGGAGACGTACGCAGCGCTTCTCCCCTGTCTGTGTCTGGCAGTGAGACCAGCAGTATCATGCAGAAGCTCAAGAAGATGCGCTCTCACATGGATGAGAAGTAATTTGCACTTTCCATTCATCTTTTATTCAGTTTCTTTTACTGACAACTAAAATGTCCTTGTTGCAAAAAGTCATTCAATGTTATAAACCCTGTAGCCTCATTGATAAGGCTTGTGGTATCATCAAGCCAACCTTTAAATATATAAAAGGACCTATAACGCCTAATTGTGTTGTCTTCTGCTGGCAATCAGTCAAAACCGTTCCCCTGTATTTGTATTGGGCGTGTTAGTTCAAGCTGTTTGCTTTGTTTATTTAACAAGGATTTAGGCTTTTGAAAAGCATTGCTTTTGATTTGGTGTTGTCTTGTGAAAGCTTTGGGCGTGGCTTGACCAGATGCCCAGATTCTTCTTCTGTGGTGTTAATGTGAAAGTGAGCATGCTCCATATCATTTCTATTTACCCCTGTACTTCTCATTCCACTGTTTGTAATATAGAACCAGAGCATTTATGCAGTGGCAAATTAGATTCTCGTGTTTCTGACATTCTGCCAGGCAGGTTTAATTCCTCCCTGAAAAGGCTCATGTGATTGTCAAATGTCACGAACTTTTCTTTTATGTGGCAATACTGATCCAAGAGTTCAGTGGTTTAGAGATTTCAACACATTTCTATTACATCTAATTCCAGTCTGCCCTTAAAGTTAATGGTTCCACAAACATTGATCATAGTGTTATTTTACCCAATGCCATAGCTAAAAGTAGGGGCTGGGCTTCCTTGTTTGTGACGATGCTAGTATATGCAGTCTTAACAGTCTGCCCTTTCGTTGTTTTATAACACCCTCTGTTGTAATCAGAGCTATTATTTTAGTTGTAAATCTAGTGGAGGTTAATATTTGCTTTTAGTCAGCATTTTATTCTAATGAACACTTTAATCGTGATTTGGTAAGCCATAGTTAAAAAACATTAACAAAAAGGTTTACCCAACACAGTGTCTGTCAATTTACAGCAACAATAATCTCCCTTAATTCTCCCATCCATTGCATTTTAATTAAGGAGAAGCATTATGTCCAATGGGTCACAAAACGAGACAATGGCTTCTCTCGTAGGCCGTTGAGGATTAGCATTTATCTATCAGCCTAGCTCTCCTCTATGGCACTCGTGTACCAATTCACACATGGGTACACATTCCTAGACACACAGCCCTCATCACAGTGAAAAGACAAACAGTCTCATTCTGCCATTGTCTGGTCCTCTCCTAATAAACATATTGTTTTATTCTGTTGTTGCCCTTTATGTAGGTAGATACTAGTTAAAACAGCCATGTCATTATTATGGCTACAATTCCTTAAAACGTAATCACACTGCCAACCTTGCACGTAACCCTTGCACGTAACCCCTAGAAGTCCTGTGAGGTGTCTTTCTCTATTTAGGTTGTTAAAATAAATAAATATATTCATAAAGCCCCTGATAAAGTAGTAACTAGATTACTTGTCTTTGAATGAAACATTGAGCATTTGGTGCCATTTAAACTCCATGCATTAACTCACTTCTCTCTCTCTGCCTCCCTGTCTCTGTGTTGACGGTTGTCTTTTGTTTCATCCTTTGGTTCTCTGTGTTGTTAATGTACCCTGTACGTGTCCCCGTTTTTGCTTTGTTTTTCTAGACACTGCTCTCCTGTCCTCTACTTCTTCTCTGTGTTTACGGCCCACCAATGGGCCTCTCTCAGTGTCTGTTTTCCCAAACTCCATCCCAAATTCCAGCTGTTTATCTACAACCAGTTGGTCAGGTACAGTGCTGCTCTCGCCTTTCACTGCTGTCCATACCCCCGTCTCATGGAGCATGCTTGCGTTCATCTATCGCTACTGAATAGGGGAAACTTTATGAGTTCTTGCCAGGTTTGTTTTCAGGAAGTGGGGGAATGAAACATGGTTTTTAAATGAGATGGTCTAAAGGCAACACCAAGCAAATATCATGGCATGTACCATCACAACCATGCATGATGGGGCACAGACTTTAGGACACCAGGTGGAGAAAGTGATGAGAAAGGCCTGAAAAGGTTTGCTAATAATATGACCTCACTGTCACCAAGGTCAAAGATCACATTCATATTTATACGAGTCACTTGATTTGAATGAGTCTCCCATTGGACTTCGAGAACTCTGCTGCCCCCTGTGTTGTGTTGGACAGTGAGAACTCTGCTGCCCCCTGTGTTGTGTTGGACAGTGAGAACTCTGCTGCCCCCTGTGTTGTGTTGGACAGTGAGAACTCTGCTGCCCCCTGTGTTGTGTTGGACAGTGAGAACTCTGCTGCCCTCTGTGTTGTGTTGGACAGTGAGAACTCTGCTGCCCCCTGTGTTGTGTTGGACAGTGAGAGCTCTGCTGCCCCCTGTGTTGTGTTGGACAGTGAGAACTCTGCTGCCCCCTGTGTTGTGTTGGACAGTGAGAACTCTGCTGCCCCTTGTGTTGTGTTGGACAGTGAGAACTCTGCTGCCCCCTGTGTTGTGTTGGACAGTGAGAACTCTGCTGCCCCCTGTGTTGTGTTGGACAGTGAGAACTCTGCTGCCCCCTGTGTTGTGTTGGACAGTGAGAACTCTGCTGCCCCCTGTGTTGTGTTGGACAGTGAGAACTCTGCTGCCCCCTGTGTTGTGTTGGACAGTGAACTCTGCTGCCCCTTGTGTTGTGTTGGACAGTGAGAACTCTGCTGCCCCTTGTGTTGTGTTGGACAGTGAGAACCCTGCTGCCCCCTGTGTTGTGTTGGACAGTGAGAACTCTGCTGCCCCCTGTGTTGTGTTGGACAGTGAGAACTCTGCTGCCCCCTGTGTTGTGTTGGACAGTGAGAACTCTGCTGCCCCCTGTGTTGTGTTGGACAGTGAGAACTCTGCTGCCCCCTGTGTTGTGTTGGACAGTGAGAACTCTGCTGCCCCCTGTGTTGTGTTGAACAGTGAGAACTCTGCTGCCCCTTGTGTTGTGTTGCTTTGTTGCCCTCATTTAACTTCGATTCCAGGGGAAACACCACAATGCATTTTCTAATTTTCACATTCAAGCTGATCACTCCTCAGGCAACATATTCCATGAGATAAAATGTTGAGATTTGGCTACACTCCATTTAATAGAATGAACAGTGCCCTGGCTGGTGATTTAGAACTGAAAATTGATTTTATCTGTCTAATGAGCTAATAAATCTTCACCGATGTTCATGATTAGGTAACTTGCTTGTGATGGGCTAATTAGTATATTCTAAGTGGGCCTAATAGAATTACGAGCAGTCTAGCCCAGAGCCCTACAATATCTTTCCCAACTGAAGTATGAATTAAACTGGTATAATTGAAAGATGGGCTGTCAGTCACTTCTTTTAATTATAAAAAGCGATGTAAAATTGTTTTAACTTGAGTCTCATTACAAACAAGTCATTTTCAGTGAACATGAACACATTGAATGGCTTGTTTAGTCTCTGCAGTGTGGATGGTACATTTGACTCTTGTGTTCATTTCCAAGTTCCACACCCAGACGTTCAGTCCTTCATTCTGGATGTTGGGTCAGATGGAGTCTGAGAGGGCTTCTTCTAATGTGAAGGCTTAGGGGTGCTTCTTTCTTGATTGGGAATACCTTTTGGGTTTTTATGATTCTTACTGCCGGCAGGTCCAATATGCACATTCCAGATAGATAACTTGGGTTACCTTGATGCATGATCCTGACATTGTGATCTCCACATTGTGTGCCTGTTTTTCTTATACATCGGGACCAATGGCTTGTACTCTGCCTGGTGAGAAGGTGGGGGTGTTTTGGAGAGTTTGTGCAGTTTTGGCAGTCCAAGAGGTTTGAGGTTTGTGTGTGTGTTTGGGCAGTCACACAGGTTTGTGTGTGTTTGGGGAGTCACACAGGTTTGTGTGTGTTTGGGCAGTCACACAGGTTTGTGTGTGTTTGGGGAGTCACACAGGTTTGTGTGTGTTTGGGCAGTCACACAGGTTTGTGTGTGTTTGGGCAGTCACACAGGTTTGTGTGTGTTTGGGCAGTCACACAGGTTTGTGTGTGTGTGTGTTTGGGCAGTCACACAGGTTTGTGTGTGTGTGTGTGTTTGGGCAGTCACACAGGTTTGTGTGTGTGTGTGTTTGGGCAGTCACACAGGTTTGTGTGTGTGTGTGTTTGGGCAGTCACACAGGTTTGTGTGTGTGTGTGTGTGTTTGGGCAGTCACACAGGTTTGTGTGTGTTTGGGCAGTCACACAGGTTTGTGTGTGTTTGGGCAGTCACACAGGTTTGCTGTGAGGATGGTTATGGGTTAACCTTCGTCTCACCCACCTCCCTCAATGGTTGAGGTATTCTTTACACCGCCCTTCATGACTGGTGTCCTCCTTTATGCTCCACCCTGCAGGTTTCTGACCAAGCGGGAGCAGGGCCTAATGCAGAGGAAGAGACACGCTGAGGAGCTGCTACAGTGGAAGCAGAGGCTGGATGCTGAGGAGGTGGAGGTCAGGCGCATGGAGCAGGAGGCACTGGCCGTCTGGGAACGTGACGCTCCCAGAAACCAGACGTCAGAACACAGTGACGGGTTCAACAGCAGCTCTGCCCAGCACAGCCCTCAGGCCAGGACAGACACAGGTGACAACCCGCTGTTTCATGTAGAAGATGACGTACTGAGCTTGAGTGGTCTCAATTTGAGGCCGCAAAAGTGTTGATCTGTTATTGACCCTTGAACTTTGTGACCCATCTTGTTAGACTCTGTGAGTGAGGCGGAGCATTCTGCTGTGGTAACGGACTCCAGTGTGCATACAGAGTTTTCTGGGACCCACCAACCTGAGGGCACCTCTTCAGTTCAGCCAGGCTTCATCTCCGAGCTTCCCTCCACCCAGCACAGCCCTTCAATATACACCCAGGACTTTGATTCTCCCTCTGGAGGCAAGGCGGTAAGGCACAGTCTTTGTTGCAATGTATTGATTTGCTACGGTAGGAAGACATTAGATCTGCGAAAAAGGTGATGGGCTGCATTCTGCCATCCCTAAGGACCTGTACCTCAAACGTGCAGGAAAGATTGTGGCAGACCCCTCTCATCCTGGACACAAACTATTCCAAACATTCCCCTCCAGCAGGAGGCTACGGTCCATCAGGACACAAAGGAACAGTTTCTGTTCAATAGCACTTGGCAGCCACAGACACAAAGAATGACCCCCAACTCCCCCTAACTAAATGTGTCATATTAATGCACTACTCTGGACTACTGACTTGCAGATTGCTTCACTGTGTTGCACATTCCTGGCAGGCACTTTCATTCCATTTCACTGCTACTATGGTTATTTATGTTCGATTTTTTTATTTTGTACTTCTGGACAGTGTGTTCTGAGTGAAAGTGTGGCAGTGAGTGATGTTTGGCATGCTTAGTTAGCTGGTCTATGATGTTGTATTAACTGGGAGACACTGTGTCCTGTACTCACCTTTGGGCCCTATCCTTTTCAATTGTTCTACAGTCTCCTTCACCAAAAGCCAGCCTCAGCACTAACACACATCCAGAGGCCAGTAGTAGCAGCAGCAAGATGCAGCTTTCCTCCTCGTCCAGGACCGCCGGCCACGACCCCAAGACCACAGAAATCACTCCAGCCACACACGCAGGTGAGTTGTCCCTTCTTCCTGAATCGGTAATGTTTTATTTTTTCAGTGTGAGAGGACCGGAAATGATGAGCAGAACGGGAAGAACTGACAGTTGAGACATAATATCCCGCTCTAAAGAAAGATGATGCCTTTGGTTCCCTGATATTCAACCTGCTTGGTTATGGGAATACAGTAACCACCTCAGTCACAGAGCCACAGTCTGTTGTTGCTGTGGCTGCCATTCATGTGGACGTCTCATTATTCTGTTTTTACCTCTAAATTGTGCATGACATAATGTTGCCTACACATAGAATGGGGAAAAAATATACCAACATGGTTATTTGGCTGTACCCAAAGAATTACCAGTTTTTTTCCTCACTCAGGTAGAGCCCTATTTGGTTTCACATTATATTCTTCTGTTTTCTAAACCTAGAATGGCAGCCCACAAACTTTTGAAGAAAATATTTTGAAAGAATTTCTATTCAGAAGCGCTAAGTTGGATTATTTGGATTTTGCATTCTAACCGTACTTATTGTGCCACACAGAAACCAAGTCGGATCAGAGCAACATTGAGAGCCGGATACATGCTCTCAAAGAGGAGCTGCGCAAACGCAAGACTGTGGTCTACCAACTGAAGAAGGAGCAGAAGAAGAGACATAAAGAGCGTCTGAAAGCCCAGGAGGCCAGCCTGCTGAAACAGCTAGAGGTCAGTGCTGGAGCAGAAACTAACTACAGCTAGAGGTCAGTGCTGGAGCAGAAACTAACTACAGCTAGAGGTCAGTGCTGGAGCAGAAACTAACTACAGCTAGAGGTCAGTGCTGGAGCAGAAACTAACTACAGCTAGAGGTCAGTGCTGGAGCAGAAACTAACTACAGCTAGAGGTCAGTGCTGGAGCAGAAACTAACTACAGCTTCTACATCCTACAATATTAACATCTATTAATGTAAATACCAATTTAACATACTTGTAATGCAGTTCTGTGGAATTGCATGTTTTTTTGTGCTTAAATCCATAGCCTTTGCTTATACTTCAGTTGATGTTCACTCTAGTCTGTCCATGTTAGTCAATATTTAACCCCATTGTTAACGTGAGGTCGAGTTGGCTTAGTTTTAAGGTGTGTGTGTATCTGTGTCCAGCCTGCCCTGCTGCATTCAATGCTCAGTCAAGCAACTTAATTTAGGATGTATCTGTTTTCATATGTTTAGTCTTACAACGACTTCATCACGAAGACTAAGACTGAGTTGAATAAAGAGCCTGACTTGACACCTTCTACCAAAACTCACATCAAAACCCCCATCTCAGACACAGAGGAGCCCAAGATTAAACCCTTGCTTCCTTACAGGTATGCTTTAAGTTGATTTAAGAAAAACAAATCTATTGTTTCTTACCTATCCACAAATCTGAATCAATCAATCTGTGTTAAGTTTACTAATCACACTTCTGAGTCAATTTAGGTCAATCGATCTTAACTGTGATCAATTGGTCTCTATTCAATGGATCTTATTTTATTTTTTTCTTCTACCCTCATTATGTTCTCCTACCCAGGCCAGAAACAAGCAAAAATCATACAGTTGTCACTGACTCTGGCAAAGCTGATAGGGACCTTCCAGATTCTTCAGTTGGTCAAGGTACATTGTCGATAACATGTAAAGTTCTGTCCATAAAATACAAGATGTTTGTGCCCTTGCATGAATAAGTTTAATGTTGTGTTTTTCAGCTGACCTCGCACCATCTGGCCTCAGTAAAAACATCTCTGGGCATGAGGATTCCGACGACGACCCCTCTACAGTCACCCAAACTTCAATTTCTAGGAGTCCAGAGCACAGGAATGGTCTGAGTGGCCGTCTCTCCCCTGAGCCTCTCCTTAGTTTGCCCTCTGTTGGTGCGCTCCCCCTAATGAAGCCAGCTAGGCTACAGGCCACCGGCTGTGGAGATGACAGTGTTATCTCCAGTCACTGCTCAGGGGTCCTCGAGGAGCTGGAATTGATGAAGTCTGAAGGATCTGAGCATTCTCAGTCCCGCCCTGAAGACTATTTAGTCAAACTTGAACAGGGACCGGCTTCCAAGCAGAGCCAGTCTCTATTAGAACCTGCCTCCTCAAAGAATGGAAAACAAATGCTTACTCCAACAAGCAGCCTTGATAATCAAGGGAAATCTGCAATGTCTCTATACCTCATCAAAGAGAAACCCTACACCCCAGAAGCTGAAGTCATATCGTCAAAGAAGGACATTTTATCCAAGGTTGAGGAGACATCTCCTGTCCCTTCAGCTGATGGTTATCTTGAAGACTTTGAATCCTCAGTGGAGTTGTCACTCGGGGAAGATAACCAAGGCTCCAAACCTACCTCAACATCCTACCAAGACACTAGGGACGCTTTGCATAGTGCCGAAGAGGACATTATCGAGGAACTGAGTGAAAGATCCGGAGTCACTAGTGGCAGTCCTGAGTGTATTCTGGACCGTAAGAGTCAGGAGACAATTCTTCCGCAGGAAAATATAATTAGTTCACCAGTTCTTGATGAAATGCCTAACTTTAACATTGGAGACAGGGTTTTGGTGAGCAATGTCCAGCCTGGTACACTTAGATTCAAGGGCTCTACCAGCTTTGCCAATGGCATTTGGGCTGGAGTAGAGCTGGACAAGTCAGAGGGAAGCAACAATGGCACATATGATGATGTGGTCTACTTTGAATGTCTGGAGGGCCATGGCATCTTTGCTCCTCCAGACAAGATCTCCCATTTGCCAGAGAGGTTTGAGATCTATGTGGACACCACAGAGGATGAAGACTCTTTCATTGATGACCAGTCTGACAATGAGCTGAAGAGACATGATTTAAAGAAGGAGCCTCATTTGGAGGAGACAAATGAGGGCAATAACAGACAGGTAACATCTCACTTGAGTTCTGGAGGAAACAAAGCGACAGATTTGAGCGACGGTCTTGCTGAGAGTCCAAAAAACCTGACTATCTTACCTGAGGTCAAAGAGGCGGAATATCCAATATATAATGGTAGAACAAAGACCCTCATCCTGGACCTTCAAGACGTACCTACAAGTGTTTTCATCACAGACAAAGAGGGAACGATCGCTTTGGGGAAGCAAACTCTTGATGAAACCACTACCCTCATTGAAAGGAGAATTGTTGATGCCCAGCGGAAGTCTACCCCAGAGCAAACCGATTTGGAGAGAGACGCCCTGAGTACTTTTGCTGATAAGATCCTTAACAACTTAATGAAAGATGCTGTGAAGCAGTTCACACAGATCAGAAAGGCCAAAGATGAGAAGGTAGCGGCCGCTAATCAAATGAAAGTGGACCTATTCAATGGAAAGGAGGGCAGGCACACTTTCTCCCAATCTCTCTCTGTACAACAAGGAGATGGTTTGCTGATCTTCCTAGAGTCAGATCAAGATGAGCTACTCTCATCCCCAGAACTTTCCAACCGACCGGTAAGTTAATCGAAAATGTATTGTAGTGTGTCCTCCAACAAAATGTAAAAGCTCAAAGCACTTTTAAAGTTCTATATTAGTAATTTGGCAGACAGTCATCCGTAATGACTTACAGAACCCTACATTTAGTTTTCAGCCCAAATACTTTAGAGGCTTGATCTTGTTAATCGTTAAACAGAACTGATTAGATCACTGGGGGAAAATAATTGTGTTTAGCAGCACTGTAATCATTCGATGTTGATTTACCTCCAAATACCTTTTGGGGCTATGTTTGAGTCCTAAGGTCAAACAACATCTTGGCAGAAGAGACCAATGTTGACAGATGTCCAATTTACTATGGTCCCCTATTATAATTGTTTATAGAGTTTCACCCAGGTACATTTATTTGTAGTTTTTTTTTAATTAAGATGTTTGTGTTTTATGAAAAACATAATATATAATATAAACATAAAACATAATATATAATTGTTTTCACTGGAAGTAACCAATGTATTTTCCTTTTGTCTGTAGGAGAGTCCAGTGTTAGGAGCCAGTGGTCAAGAGGAGTTGGCCAAGCGTCTAGCCGAGCTGGAGATGAGTCGTGAGCTGCTTGATGAACTGGGGGATGAGCAGGACTGGTTCGATGAAGACTATGGTCTGAGCTCTCGTAGAGAGCAGCAAAAACAAAGGCAACAACAGGAGGAGGAGGAACATCTGTCTACTGACTTAATTGTAACGGGTGACCATGCGAAGACCCCCCCCAGACCGGAGCTGCCTTTGCAGCCCAAGCTCCCTGAACAGCCTGCCATGGTGGTGCCCCACTCCACCCCTGAGGTGGAGAAGCTGGTCCACGCTGCCACCCAGGAGATTTGGGACAGATGCAAACTCGGCCAGGGTAAAGAGACAACCCTGCCTTGTCTCTCAGTCCCCAAGCCTTCAGAGGAGTACCTGGGATGTGATGCCAAGGGCCAGGATCAGGAAAGTCAGTGTGTTCGCAGTTACAGACTGGTAAGGCACATTTGAAAAGGATTTGCTACAAATGCTGATAACCCAACCGTACTATCTGCAGGCTGTGGTATACTTAACATGGATATATGTATCTGATAACCCAACCGTACTATCTGCAGGCTGTGTAATACTTAACATGGATATATATATATATATATATATCTGATAACCCAACCGTACTATCTGCAGGCTGTGGTATACTTAACATGGATATATATATCTGATAACCCAACCGTACTATCTGCAGGCTGTGTAATACTTAACATGGATATATATATCTGATAACCCAACCGTACTATCTGCAGGCTGTGTAATACTTAACATGGATATATATATCTGATAACCCAACCGTACTATCTGCAGGCTGTGTAATACTTAACATGGATATATATATCTGATAACCCAACCGTACTATCTGCAGGCTGTGTAATACTTAACATGGATATATATATCTGATAACCCAACCGTACTATCTGCAGGCTGTGTAATACTTAACATGGATATATATATCTGATAACCCAACCGTACTATCTGCAGGCTGTGTAATACTTAACATGGATATATATATCTGATAACCCAACCGTACTATCTGCAGGCTGTGTAATACTTAACATGGATATATATATCTGATAACCCAACCGTACTATCTGCAGGCTGTGTAATACTTAGCATGGATATATATATCTGATAACCCAACCGTACTATCTGCAGGCTGTGTAATACTTAACATGGATATATATATCTGATAACCCAACCGTACTACCTGCAGGCTGTGTAATACTTAACATGGATATATATATCTGATAACCCAACCGTACTATCTGCAGGCTGTGTAATACTTAACATGGATATATATATCTGATAACCCAACCGTACTATCTGCAGGCTGTGTAATACTTAACATGGATATATATATCTGATAACCCAACCGTACTATCTGCAGGCTGTGTAATACTTAACATGGATATATATATCTGATAACCCAACCGTACTATCTGCAGGCTGTGTAATACTTAACATGGATATATATATCTGATAACCCAACCGTACTATCTGCAGGCTGTGTAATACTTAACATGGATATATATATCTGATAACCCAACCGTACTATCTGCAGGCTGTGTAATACTTAACATGGATATATATATCTGATAACCCAACCGTACTATCTGCAGGCTGTGTAATACTTAACATGGATATATATATCTGATAACCCAACCGTACTATCTGCAGGCTGTGTAATACTTAACATGGATATATATATCTGATAACCCAACCGTACTATCTGCAGGCTGTGTAATACTTAACATGGATATATATATCTGATAACCCAACCGTACTATCTGCAGGCTGTGTAATACTTAACATGGATATATATATCTGATAACCCAACCGTACTATCTGCAGGCTGTGTAATACTTAACATGGATATATATATCTGATAACCCAACCGTACTATCTGCAGGCTGTGTAATACTTAACATGGATATATATATCTGATAACCCAACCGTACTATCTGCAGGCTGTGTAATACTTAACATGGATATATGTATCTGATAACCCAACCGTACTATCTGCAGGCTGTGTAATACTTAACATGGATATATGTATCTGATAACCCAACCGTACTATCTGCAGGCTGTGTAATACTTAACATGGATATATATATATATATATATCTGATAACCCAACCGTACTATCTGCAGGCTGTGTAATACTTAACATGGATATATATATCTGATAACCCAACCGTACTATCTGCAGGCTGTGTAATACTTAACATGGATATATGTATCTGATAACCCAACCGTACTATCTGCAGGCTGTGTAATACTTAACATGGATATATGTATCTGATAACCCAACCGTACTATCTGCAGGCTGTGTAATACTTAACATGGATATATGTATCTGATAACCCAACCGTACTATCCGCAGGCTGTGTAATACTTAACATGGATATATATATCTGATAACCCAACCGTACTATCTGCAGGCTGTGTAATACTTAACATGGATATATATATCTGATAACCCAACCGTACTATCTGCAGGCTGTGTAATACTTAACATGGATATATATATCTGATAACCCAACCGTACTATCTGCAGGCTGTGTAATACTTAACATGGATATATATATCTGATAACCCAACCGTACTATCTGCAGGCTGTGTAATACTTAACATGGATATATATATCTGATAACCCAACCGTACTATCTGCAGGCTGTGTATGACTTAACATGGATATATATATCTGATAACCCAACCGTACTATCTGCAGGCTGTGTATGACTTAACATGGATATATATATCTGATAACCCAACCGTACTATCTGCAGGCTGTGTAATACTTAACATGGATATATATATATATATATCTGATAACCCAACCGTACTATCTGCAGGCTGTGTAATACTTAACATGGATATATATATATATATATCTGATAACCCAACCGTACTATCTGCAGGCTGTGTATGACTTAACATGGGAGATCATCCAGGAGGTTTTTGCTGAGGATCCGAACGCCCATCAGCCTCAGTGGATGAAGCCTCGACGCACAAACTCTTCCAACTTCCACAGAGTAAAGAGCACTAGAGATATCACAAGAGTTAAGGTGCGTAGGCCATGATTATGGTGCTATTATGTAAAGTGGGTTTGTTTGTTGGTTTTATTTGTACCTTCTAAGCGCCTATGCCCACTACCACAGTCTGATTGAGATTAAGATGTCTTGTTGCAATATTTGCATTAGTGAGAAAAATAAAATAATGTAAACATGTAAGTTATGTGCACTAATGAGCAGTGGTACAAAGCTTGTGGGGTGCTCCCAGTCAGAAATGGTGATTACCAACCCTACAGTGGCCCGAGGAGGGACAACCCACTTTTCGGCCACAGGGTGTTTGGTGCCCAAGGCTCATGATGGACGAGGGTAACGTAGGCTATCTGGTCCCAACAGATAGGACTCATGGTTACAGGAGGGATGTGTCACAACACCCAGTACATTACACCCTGGAGTCCATGCCTTGGCCGGTCAACCCTGTTTTGGTACAACAGCATATTATTGATTGACCCCAACCATATTCTGCAGCATGACAACAACACCAAACAGTGAATGTAATTTAGAATATTCAGTTTAAGGATGAAAAGGAGTCCTGGAAGTAAGGTAATAGCCCTGATCTCAACATCATTAAGTCTGTCTGGAATTAGATGCTTAAATCCACAGAAGAACTGTGGTTAGTTCTCCAAGATCTATGGGCCAACCTATTTCACCACCTCGAAAAAAAACTGTTCAAGTGTACCTAGAAGAACTAATGCTGTTTTAAAGGCATTTTTTTCTGTTCACTCTCTATTTGGTTAATTGATAATAATATAAACTATTAACATGTGTATTTTTGAAAGGATTATTACTTGACAGCATTTTTTCCCCAAGATTTCAAATGTTTGCGTGTAGTTTCGTAGACCTCTTTATCTATATTATATTTTTGTAATGTCAAGGTCTGATGAGTTCCCGTCACAAATATCAATAGAAAAATGTTATTTCAGGGTATATGCAGGAATCTTGAAGTTAATTTTAATACCTTTTCAAGACTCACCGCCACTTTAAGCTGTAACCATTTACATCAGTGATAAAAACTAAAAAGCATTAATATCCAACCCTTTACTGAAAAACAGAACTGACAGTGCAATTCACAGTGCAAAACATTTTCAGAAAGTGCACAAACAGCTTTGCTCCTTGCACAACCCTGAGCTAAGTAATAATAAAAAGTGCACAGCAATTTTTATTTTTATTAAGGACCTAACCTGTCAAAACAATACATAATTTATAAAAATAACGAAAAATACAATTCAGAAAACTTAAAATTTGTTTGAACCTCAGAACTTATTCTCTACACTACACTCACAAACGCACACACAAACTCTCCGCATCAACAAGGACTCCAACGTGTTTCCGTTTAAGGTGCTGTATTATCACCGTGGTGCTCCCGTGCCATGTCATGTCGCTTTTGCATATCTTGCAATTAACACACTTTTTATTTATGTATTTCCTTAGTGTGAAATGCTCCCACACTTTGAATGACTTCTGTCGAACTGATTTTGCCGACTCCGCCATCAAAACAACGTTACAGCTCCGCACCGCACTCAACTCAATTGCTTTTATCTCCGCGACCGAGTGGCGTGTCGATAATGAAATTCGTTCCCAGCTTTTTTAATTATCGATTTTTATCGATTCGTTGTTGCAGCCCTAAAGTTAACTTACCTAGCCAAGGTACCTAGCCAGAACAGATCTTTTTTAATATGACACTTCTCAAAACACACACAGAACAGGTTGAAAATGAAATAAATAAAAATATAGTATATAGAGTATATATAATATATAGTACTAAGCAGGTACCTAGATTGGACACGGTCATCTTCCCAGAATCGAATGTGGACATCAAGCTGTTTCGTTTTTGTTGACTGGTTAAGCGACTCGTCAACCATATACACAAACTGGCCAGCCTTGTTGATGGTTTTGAACATTTCGGTGCGTTGTAATACGCACTGGGAACGCCAGAGCGTACATTGTGCTTTTGAACTTCCGCCCACCTGCCCGCTCTGGTGATCTCAGAGGCAATTTACGAACGTTTTTTAAAATAAAAATGACTAAATTCACACACTTTTACGATGTTTTTGGGACTGTTGGAAAGCTAATTCAGAAAAAATACATTCAATATTTAAGACTTTATAAAGCCGTGATGAGACTTTTTAATACTTTTTAAGGGTCTTAATTTTCCCAAAATTGATTTATCACCTATTAATACTTTTCAAGACCCTGCGGATACCCTGTATTTATATGTTGTCCCAATAACTGTCATTAACTGGAAATGGGTCCCAACATCACAATTCTTCTTATCTTCCAGGCCTTTATCACCACAGAGGTGTTGAGGCTGTATGGCCTGAAGAAAGACCGCAACCAGAAAACCGATTGGCAGAAGATGCTAAAATTCGGGAGGAAAAAACGGGATCGCGTAGATCATATTCTGGTAAGGGGGTTGTACAACGAAACTTAAGGATTTCTTAATGGTGACAATGTTTTGAAAGTCCTTCATAATATTCATTGGTGAATAGAAAGTGCAATTTCTGGTAGTTAAGTTAGAAGATTTATCTTGTGTGGTTTGTGTGTATCCAGGTACAGGAGCTTCATGAGGAAGAGTCGCAGTGGGTTAACTATGATGAAGATGAGCTCTATGTGAAAATGCAGTTGGCTGATGGGATCTTTGACACATTAATAAAGGACACAGCAGAAGTTCTCTCACAAATTCAGGAGAAGAGATCTAAAACCGTTATGTGCCAATGACCCTGAGACGCTTTTAGTTCAGTGTAACCAGTACCACAGGGCTACTGCGTTGCATCATCTCATTTTGGATTTCCCATCCCTTCCACACTGAACATCTTTGATCCAGTCTCAAACCAACATTCGGTTCCTGATACTTGTGCTCTTCATTTCCAATCAAAGTTGAAAAGGACCTTTTAGCGTTATGATCCCCGATGCTGCTAAGTGTTCTCTTGTGACGAGCTCTTATGTGATGAAGACTTCGGTCATTTCAGAAGGCAACATCATTGACAAGCAGAATGGATATCTTCAAACAGGCTAAAAAGTATGGAAGTATCCCAGAAGCTCTCAGATTTTTAAATGTGATAGTGTTAAACCACATGGTAAGATTTCAATTTGAAATAGATATAATATTGAAATTATTTGATTAAGATAATCACTATAATTTGCTTGTAATCTTGCGCTTTTTAAACAAATATAATTGTAGCAACTGATTAAATATCAAAGCACAACATAAAATGTAAATGTGGACATGTCGGCAATATTGTATAGGGATCTTTAAAAGAATGTTCTTAAAAAGGATTGCAAAGATACATTTTTGTATTTAATATTTAGACAATTCAATATTGGTAATTGATTGGTTTAAACACTGTCGGTTGGTTCAATTTATGCCTGTTAACTAGCTTCTCCGCAATTAATCCTGATACCAAGAGGTTCTACCTAGTTAGTTTAGAGATCTTTAATTCTTTCATGCTGGATTTAAGCCTTAAGATTAGCCTATCCTGATTCAGTTATAAAGTGCCTTATATTTTGTAGTACAAATGGCCTCGCTCTAGAGCAACAACACAATTTACAGAACTTCCTAAGTTGTCTCTACTCCTTTGGACCTCTTGAGTGTTATTTTCTGTACTCTGTATTCTGTAAATAACTATTGGACAACTTTTTGTTTCCCAACTTGGTTACATTTCAGTCTGCCTTACTTAATCAGAGGACACCTGCAGTTCTCAATGTCTTAAGCTCACTGACTGTGTCTGTATATCATTATCAGTGGGGAAACACTGGCTACTATGGCATTGTGCCTCAGTTTCAATGCACATGTGAATGTAATGAAGTGTGTTCTGAGTCACGTACACAATGGCTTTAGCTTCACAGCAGTAAGGGTGAGTCATGGTCATTGATATGTTCCAGAGGTAAACAACGACACTCGTACGCTTGTACTGTCCATGTTCACTCACTACTTCAGTGGATACTGGGAGGTACAGATGAATAGACGATGCACAACAAAGAACTTCAGATGTAATGCATGTAAACCAGTGATCTCATTGGTTGGAATGAAAGGAGTTTGTCTACCATTATGCATTTATCCAATAACACTGCTCTTTCTACAAGGTGTAGCAATGGAGAAACTGTCTGTTTGAGCTTAAGCCTGAATAATTTCCTTCTGGACCCATTTCTTGATATTCCAGTCCCAGCTGTGCATAATGATAACTCAGTTATGTGCATAGTAGCTAGGAAATGCATTTTTGCAAGGCTGTCTTTTGCAAAACATCCCACTAGAATGGCCTGGAAAATTGATTGTATTGACGGGATGTAACTTCCCATTCATGACTAGTCAGTATTTGTTGGTCAGATACATTGTTTTATGTATGGATCAGCATACAGGCCAGCTATGCAGTCTTGTGGAAAGTCATCGGATCACAGTGTCGCTTGTATTTTCAGAACCTCATGTAACATGGAAATTGCCTGGAGACAGGCCAGTACTAACTGTTTGTTGTCTCACGTAAGATTGTATTGTCCTTAGTTTTGAGGACAGGAACTTAAATGATATATAGGCACAAATGGTTTCATAATTAAGTAGACTATATGCATCTTAGGTATAACTATTTATAATAATGTACAACTGAGCCACGCAAGTGCACTTGAAGACTTGTACATTGTTTAATGGAGTGTAAATATACAAGAACAGCCTTTTGTTGGATGTGACTTACTGTTGAACTTGTAAGATTGTTGTTATAAATATTGTTCAGTTTGCAAATATGTATATAGTATACATATATATTTGTTAACTAAATTGAACTTTGAAATTGTAAATAAAGCATTAATTATTTCCAAATGTAAGTATGTGTTGGGCTTCTGTAGACATTGGTTGGCCAAATGTTGTTTGTTTTTTCACCCAATTGGATTTGAGTGATTTTGATTACGAACGTTGTTGTAAGAGGTCTTTGGTTGTAAAAGAAACTAGCAGTGTTAACACACTCGGCAACTCTAGGCTCTGATGTACATTCTTTGTTGGAACAAAATAAACGATAAACAAAGTAAGGCATTCACATTGATAAGTGGTAGGTATTATGGACTTTTATAGTTTTTTTCAAATACCATAACTCTACACACACTGTGTGCTAATACATTGAAAATAAATAACCGAACCACCTTATGTATTTGACTATTTGCAATCACACTCCAAATCCTGTGTCTTTTGACCATCCTTGATGTCTCTTGATGTGATAAATTCAGAGTAGAGGCCATGAAGGCCGATTAACTATTTGTGGAAGTCACAGATAGAGTTGTGCGAAGACATAAACCTGGGGAATGTTAAAGAAGCATTGAAGGTTCGTAGGGGCACAGTGGTCTTTGCCATTGTGAAATGGAAGAAGTTTAAAGCCACCAAGACCCTTCCTAAAGCAAAACGAAGTAACTGGGCAAGACGGTTCATGGCCAGAGAGGTGACTAAGCCGGTATTTATATGACTGCGTGACAGCTCCGGGCCGGCTCCCCTGCGTGACGGCTCCGTGATTTGCTGTCCGTCAAAACCTACCAGGTGCGAACTTTGTCCACTAAGAACCAAATTGCCACTAACAGCTGAGTTACTCTGCTGAGGTGGGGGAACCTGACAAAGACAACCATCTTACAGCAGTCTAAATCAGACAGCATGGTTAAGTGGCTGGATGCAGGACACTAGAGATGAATATTCATATGGCATGCTATCTGAAGACTGATCTGATGAGGCTAGTTTAATTATTAAGGCTGAATTTCAGGCTCTACGGCTGGCAAAAACAAGTTACCGCTCATCACTTGGCTAATACCGTTTCTACGGCGAAGCATGGTGGTGGGACCATGATGCTGTGGAAAGACTTAAGCCGTCTGGACTGGGACATTGGTCAGGATGGGGGGTAAATGTATGGACAATAATTGTGATCCTTATAAAATATATATCATGAACTCAGACTGGAGTTCAAGACAGTTTAGAATGGTAACACAAGTCACAAACAAATTATTACATAGGGTAGTTCTTGGTGGAAGAATTTACTAGTCCTGGCTTATGGTGAACAGCAGCGATTTTAAACGAATGAATACATTGCAGACACACTATATATTTGACACAATCGAAGTACTCTCCGTGTCCAGTTGTAAACTAATCTAATACAGAATTTCATCTTTCGTAACAGCACTAATTCTTCAGGGCGTGGATTTACAAGATGTCTAGAAAATTGCACAGGGATGTTGGTCCACGCGGACAGCAATATCCAGTTGTTTCCTCATCAACTCTATGTTTTGGCAAACAGGGCTATCAATTCAATATGTTTAGATTTTCAAATCTTTCTTTGCAAATACTAGAAAACTGTGTGTGGAAAAACCTAAAACGGCTGATTTTGTTATTTTCTATGCTCCTGGCACAATGACAACCTTTTTCAATGTCACTCTTTGACAAATCTAACAGTCAATGGAGCAGTAACTAGATGCCAGACTGGTATATCAAGACACGTGACCCACTATACATTTTTGTGAATGCGGTAGGTTCTAAAAACCGCACACATTTTATTTATGTTAACTGTACAACACCACACCTTTATATTTGAGGGGGGGGAGGGCTCTGGACAAACAACCGATGTATGCTCAACAATTTCTGTTTACAATCAAACCCAATAACCACCAAAATAAAAGTAGGCCTGAATGTCAACAGGGCCAAGGCAACTCCAAAAGTTGCCTGAATGTACTGTACAAAGCAAAAGGCCTATACCACAAAGCAGGATTAAGGGTTCGCGGGCTAACTTCAGGTTGAACCCTGAGTTTTCAGTTTTATGACGGAGGTTCACTTGTTACCTTGTTACATCCCCATGGTAAGTTATGCTGCACAATAATCAATGAATCAAATCAACACATATAAAACCCTAATGACCAATCGAAAAGCAGAACGAAAAAACCTGTTGGCACCCTCAGATTTTTTTTATGAATTAGAAATATCTATCTTTGTCAGCACTTTATAGCGTTGCGTTTTTTGCTACTGGTTTTATGCATGTTGAAGCACCTAAGCAGAAACACGATCTGTCGCGCATTTCACAATGTGGTCCTTGCTCTAACAGCTACTTCAAATAGGTGTTGTGTTCCCAGGCAACTTGGCCCATGCAGTGTAGAGTGGGTTTGTGAAATAGCATGTAGACAACTTACGCTGACTTGTATTTTAAATGCAGCATACTATTTTCATAGGGTTCCCCTGAGTAGTGCCAAACAGCATGCCCATAACAGCAACGCTGGCATGAATGATAGTGGTTTTGTTAACCCCAAGTCATTCCACAGCATCAACGTTCTGGTAAAGGTTAAAATAAGGATACTCATGCATGCATGGACATCAGTTGTAAAAAAAAAAAGCACACTGGGGGCCCAAACCGGACAATTAAATGAGACAATGATTATTGGAGGGGGCCAGCTCCTCAGGATGAGTGTAGACCTGTGGAGGCCGGCTCTAGTCTTCCTCGCTTTATTTCTTCCCAATTTCACTGTTCTAAAGGCTTTTGTATTCCTAAAACTGATTTGAGCACTAAACCCTTGTACTTGTTGACCCGGAAATATTTGCAAGTAAGACTACGAACCGGTTGGAATGACGTTATATTTATTTATTTAATAAGACCGCTTAACACTGCCAGGGTTGCAAATTAAAAAATACGGCAAAATTGGCTTACACGGCATAATAATTAATCTTAGCAACACATTCATTTATTGGAATACACAATGGTAATTATAGTAAGATTTAGTTGTGCCTTAATGATGGGGCAGTGTTATTGATATGCCTTGTAACTTACGCATTTGCACAGTCGGCAGTTTTGCCAGCTTTCCTTCCTGCTTTTGGCAGCAGCAACTGTGTTGCTTTTAGCCTGCATTATATTTTTATATTCTTCATATTTGCCTCCCCTTGAGGCAAATATGCGGCTCTGGTAGACTGGTCCATGTTTTTGATTGGTCTTATGGTGCAAACACCGCCTCTTATGTAAACGCGCTCGTGGCTAGATTAGGTAAACCTGTATTGATTAAATAGGTTGATAACCACGGGGCGTGACACCGCGTATACGGGGCGTGGCACAGCTTATATGGGGCGTGGCACAGCTTATACGGGGCGTGACACCGCTTATACGGGGCGTGACACCGCTTATACGGGGCGTGACATCGCTTATATGGGTTTGTCAGGCCTTGTGAAGCCCGCTCATGACAAGAAATCTTGTTGAACTTTCTTAGTAATATTGGCCTCTGATGGACGAGACAAAAACCCACACAAACTTGTGTTAGAGGAAAACAATCAAAATACTGTGAGCAGCGATGCATCTTCGGCTTAACATGAAACACAAACATTACAAGTATGTATTAAAATTCACATTAACACTTAATAATAAATACATGCAAATATGAATAAAAATCCCTCTCAATTCTAGCGAGCTTTACTCTCTTCTACCTCCACAGCATCCGCTAACTACACCTCCCACTAACAAAACAATGAACTTTCACTTACCGAGTGCTCTGCCCTTATATGTCCGGAGTGCAACACGCATTCAGCTAACTAGTTCCACACGCTCTTGTTTTATTCGCACAGAACCTACGTCAAACAACCACTATGTCACACTGGATACATTTACTAAACTATTCTGGTCGCCACATATTGCTGACAATGAATTGCCAAACTTTTTTCACCTGGGTATCAGAATGCAAAATGCTTTCCGTGATTGAGGTCAAGAACAATAATAGCCAATGAAATCCATTGGTCATACTTAGGTGAGAGTTTCGGGGAGGGAGTTAGAAGAACAATAATAGCCAATGAAATCCCTTGGTCATACTTAGGTGAGAGGTTGGGGGAGGGAGTTATAAGAACAATAATAGCCAATGAAATCAATTTGTCATACTTAGGTGAGAGGTTGGGGGAGGGAGTTAGACTTGTGACCAAGTGAACTTTCTCATGTTTTCTTGGTCAGAGGAGCTACTGGCTGTCAGAAAGAAAACACGAAGATGGCGCGGCGCTGCTGCGGTGCCACGTCTCAATCTACACCGAAAATATATGCCAATTTCAGAGAGTCATTCATAACAACTAGATTTTTATTTGTTTGTTTACTTTTTCCTTTGAACGCCAAAGCTAGTTTGTACACCGCTTCTGACCAGATAGTCGTTTTATCCCTGGATAATGTGGATAGTGTTCTGGTCAATTCTACTGCTGCAGTGGTAGTTGAGTTCTACGCCTCTTGGTGTGGTCATTGTGTTGCTTTTTCTCCCGTTTGGAAAAGTCTGGCAAGAGATATTAAAGGTTTGTGGCCATTTTACCGTAATATATTATTACATTAAGTAGTTGTTTGTAAAAAAAAAATAGCGTTAACCTTCATTTTGCATAACGTGTATAGCGCATGTTTTGTGTCCATCAAGTGTGTGTGGAATGGAACTAGAATTGTAGAAGAGTGTGATTCTGACAGGTGATATGAGAACATATATGACAGGTGATATGAGAACATATATGACAGGTGATATGAGAACATATATGACAGGTGATATGAGAACATATATGACAGGTTATATGAGAACATATATGACAGGTGATATGAGAACATATATGACAGGTGATATGAGAACATACATTGTTGTTATCCAGGTACCCCTCACAGAAGGCATGCTCTACATCTGGTTATTATATGAGTACCCCTCACCGAAGACATGCTCTACATCTGGTTATTATATGAGTACCACTCACAGAAGGCATGCTCTACATCTGGTTATTATATGAGTACCCCTCACAGAAGGCATGCTCTACATCTGCTTATTATATGAGTACCCCTCACAGAAGGCATGCTCTACATCTGGTTATTATATGAGTACCCCTCACAGAAGGCATGCTCTACATCTGGTTATTATATGAGTACCCCTCACAGAAGGCATGCTCTACATCTGGTTATTATATGAGTACCCCTCACAGAAGGCATGCTCTATATCTGGATATTATATGAGTACCCCTCACAGAAGGCATGCTCTACATCTGGTTATTATATGAGTACCGCTCACAGAAGGCATGCTCTACATCTGGTTATTATATGAGTACCCCTCACAGAAGGCATGCTCTACATCTGGTTATTATATGAGTACCCCTCACAGAAGGCATGCTCTACATCTGGTTATTATATGAGTACCACTCACAGAAGGCATGCTCTACATCTGGTTATTATATGAGTACCCCTCACAGAAGGCATGCTCTACATTTGGTTATTATATGAATACCCCTCACAGAAGGCATGCTCTACATTTGGTTACTTATACGTTTTATGACTACCCCTGTTTAAACATTAATCGCAGATTACCTAATGAAGAATACTTGGGACAAAGAACAAATGCTGTAATTTACTTAGATTTACGTACATAACCTGTATTTTATGGAGTAATGCATTTACACATTTTAATGTCTCTACAGAATAGGGTCTGAAATGACAATGTGTTCTATAAGCATGATCGAACTAACCATAACGATCACTTACAATTCATAGATATATGTCTAGCATCCAAACTAATAGAGGCAATTATTAAGGCCCTAATTTTAGTGAGCCCACCAGCCTGTGGCCTGATTTCAAGCTAATTAAACACTATAGTGTCTATTCTCAGTAGGAGCAACAATCTATTAAATATTTGATCAAAGTGATAATGGCGTAATGCATTTATTCACATTTAATTGTATATTCGCAGAGTGGAAACCTGCTGTGGATTTAGCTGCCATAGATTGTGCAAGTGAAGGGAACACACAGATTTGTTCCCGTTTCGATGTCAGGGGCTACCCAACATTGAAGGTACTGTTTTTAACATTCCACCAGCCTTATGGATTATTCAGCTTTGAATTTTCCAAAAGGTTTTCAAGTAGAAAGCAATGGATTAATCAGCGTTTACTCCAATAATACATTTTCCTTGTAGTTAAATACAAATAAAAGATCATTTCTATAACTGAGCTGCAACATCTGCGGTTGATTTAGAGCAGCTCAGGAGATATGAGGGGTGTAGTCTTAACCGCCCAATTTAGTAAGCATGTGGCAACTTCCTACTTGCAACTTTGTTGAACCAAAATCCTTGCCCTCTTTTCTCCAACAGTTCTTCCATGCATACTCCAATGCCAACACCAAGGGTCAGGTTTTCAAAGGTAATGCAAATGTTTTGCTACGTCCTGTCTGGATGTGGATAATAGGAATATCTATTATGGAAAGGTTTGAACCAATAAAACTGATCTCTGGCATGCTCTCTGAACACTGAATCCTCTGCAGCTTACCCTCGTGACGTGAGGGGTTTACGTCGTAAGCTCATCGACTTGATGGAGACTCACAAAGACCCCTGGCCCCCTGCATGTCCCCCCTTGGAACCAGCAAGGTGACGGAACACAAACTGCTTTCACATATGACTTTAAATTATTATCAGTGACGCTCAAGTTTATCTGATGAAATTGTTTTTAACTCGACTCTCTTTACAAGATAGCAGTTGTTTAAATAGGAGATCCCTTTGCTTCCCAGTTTTTCCCAGGTCTTCTTCCTTGTTTTAAGAAAACATTATTTTCTACCTTATTTTTTGGTCGCTCCTCTGATGCCTTGAGTGGCCAGTAATATAGTATAGTAGTATAGTAATATAGTATAGTAGTATAGTAATATAGTATAGTAGTATAGTATAGTAGTATAGTAATATAGTATAGTAGTATAGTATAGTAGTATAGTAATATAGTATAGTAGTATAGTAATATAGTATAGTAATATAGTATAGTAATATAGTATAGTAATATAGTATAGTAGTATATTATAGTAGTATAGTAATATAGTATAGTAATATAGTATAATAGTATAGTAGTATAGTAATATAGTATAGTAGTATAGTAATATAGTATAGTAGTATAGTCACTGGGTCAAGTTTGTTTTTATTCTCTTCTCTCCACAGCACAGCAGAGATTGACAATTTTTTTAAAACTACCAATGTGGAGCACCTGGCGTTGATCTTTGAGATCACAAACTCCTATGTTGGCAGAGAGGTAGGAATCAATCCCTATTGTGGCCTAGGGAACTCTTTCATTCAAACTCATTTTCACCTCTCAACTGTCAATTAAATCATAAAATGTAAATATATATTTATATAACCAATGACGCTGCATGCTTCTCAGAGGGAAGAGAAAAAAGCCTGGTTGTAGTCCAATAGAGAGATGGAGTTTAGTGTTCTTGGTTTGCTGTGTAAAGTCTGTGTATATAGTCTGCAGACTGTATTGACTGTGAGATTGCGTCAATATTGTTTCACTGTCAATAATGTGATGTGTGTTCAGCTGCTTCAACCAGTTTTGGACGACAGGCAGGTTATTATTGGGTTGGTGTGTTATCATTCCTAGGTGATTCTGGACATGTTGCATTATGAAAACCTAGCTGTTCGGAGGGTCCTCAGCACTGAAGAAGGTCTGGTAACTAAATTGGGAGTTACAGATTTTCCTTCCTGCTACCTCTACAATTCCAGCGGAAATTTCATCAGGCTAAAAGTGTGAGTGACTGATTTAGTATTTGGGATTACCTTCTGCTGTGCTTAGAGTCTAGACCTGAGGGGAAACTCTTCAGCTCAGGGGCCACATCAGGACTTGGAATATAAATGGAGGGCCACATTTGTTTTGTAATTAGTTAAAAAGTGATTTACGGGCCAGAAAAAGGCAATAATTAAAGTGTATACTCTTAACATATATGCTGTAGGTCTATTATTATATCTAAATCATTTTAATTCAGATTCAGATACCTAACGATTGGACTGGCGAGTTATTTTATAATTCCCCTGAAAACTGTTTTAATAATGGAATTGCCTCGAGACCCGGTTTTACCCATCCCTGGTCTAGACCCTAATGTAACTGCTCATCGTGTGTTTTTTGTTTAAATTTTACAGGTAAATACGCAGCATGGTTTTCGTGAAACGCTTTACAGTATACTCATTGTATTATCAACAGCTTTTGTTTAAATGCCTTTAAACAGCTGGCATTTTAATGGGATTGTAGAGTAGAAATTCAAGTCATTATTCAATAGCATAATACTATGTATGATGATTGCTCTCACCCCGTGAATTAATCTTCTGTATCTTTAGCTTTGTCCTGCGTATTTCAATAACTTGGCATGCAGGGAGAGTCTTTTTAGTTGACATGTGAAAAGGAAATGATTTATCGCCGATTTATTCCCCCACCTTCTGTTGCTGTGCATAGAGGAGGGTTTTTTAATTTCTCGCATGGAAACAATTGTTATTTTTCTGCGGTTCACCTGCCAAGCCACCCTGCCTCGTTTCGCGCTGCAACAGATGGTCGCCCATCACAGCTGAATGCGCGATTGATCCGGCAAAGGTGGATTTGGTGGGCAGGGTCATGAGCGTGACCCAGGTGAACATGGGACCAGGTGAACATGGGCCAACCCCCCCACTTCTCTCCAAAGCGTGCCTCTGTGCTCTGGGGACCCCAGGATGAATAGCCCTCCCTTCCTCCGATGAGTTGAGCGTAATTGAATCCCAGGCTAGGGTGAGAGGAGGCGATCTCAGGGCTGGAACTGGGCTCCTACCCTCATTGGACGGCAGGCTGTTCCATTGCCAGTGGAAAGGGAAATGATCAGAGATGGTATCTCGTCACCGGCTGTTCTTCAGACGAGGCCAGGGACCAGATGGGGATAAAGGCAGGACCAGTGGCCCCACCTGTGGCACCAGTTTCTAACTCCTGTCTGGTGGAGCAGGTCCGGGAACTGGCCATGTATCCTGTTCCAAAGCAGAAGATGAAAAACACATACTTACACTAAACGTAAAAAATACTGTGTTGGCATCCTAGTGGCAAAGGGCTTTTCATCTGTTTCACAGACTGGAGTCTTCATGTGGCTGCCTGCCAGTAAACTGGAATTGTATGTTATCTACCTTTGATCTGCTTGGCTTTCTTCCAGACAAAACGAGGCTCGTGTCTTTTATTCCTACGCCCTCCAGACGCTTCCCAGAGTGGTTCGGGCCGGGATACCACCCCCAACGGCTGGTGATCTCAAAGAAAACCCAACTTTAGAACAAGAGAGGCCTTTCAACAGGTAAAAGATTTGAACTTAATGAAGCAGTGAAATATGTCCAGGATAACATGCCTCATGTTTTGTAACCCTTTGTATCTCGACTGATTCTGCTACATAAATGTTGACTTGTGTGCGTCATTAGGTCCCGAGTGTACATGGCGGACCTGGAGTCGACTCTGTACTACTCTTTACGCGTGGAGCTGGCCGCTCACTCGGTTTTCAAAGGAGAGGCTCTGTCTGCACTGCAACAGTACATCGCCGTACTAGTAAAGGCAAGTTCAGAAAGTCTGCTGCTTCCAGGACCAAACCCACACTGAGGAATCAGCGAGCACATTTTTGTTTTGTTCATTTCTGTTGTCTTCCTGGGGTAGGTTGGGACTTTTTGTAGCTGGGTTGGTTAAGCATGGCATGGCACTACTGTCAGTCCCTCTGGATAGTGGCTGCTGATGTACTTAGTTATTGTGTATTGTTGGCTCGCATCTGGTGTATGCAGTTTGGTTGACTTGCCACTAGAGGGAGAGTAAGACAATGCTTTGGAGTGGTTGTATTATCAGTTGTGATGCCTTCTAAATGAGCAACCTTAGTTTTAACAAAAATGATGGAGAAAAAAAATCTAACTTTTCTTTTTGATCAAATTAACAATAATGCACTTTTGCTTATTTTAAAATAATCAAAATAATGTAGGATGTATATAATATATGCTGATATTTTGTTTGTTACAGAAGGGCTCGTTTTTACATATTTAAGTCATGGTAGATAACTCTGGGAGTGGCACAGCACAAATTAATGGTGATGGACAAGATACAAGAGACTCTGTTGGGAATTGTTGAAAGAAAGAATTCATCGGCTTCCTCAAAGTATTTAAGTGTGCGTGCCCCCCTAAACCCTCCCCCTATATGGACAAATGTAAGGGTTTCCTAGAACTGTGTCCACCTCCCCTCCCTCCTACCCAGAAGTGTGCCAGGGGTCCTTTTGATTAGGCTAAAGACAATTACCTCCCAGCCCTGCTCTATTTGCAGCAGGCAGCCTCCCTGCCAACCAATCTCTGTGATTATTACAGGCCCTCTGAGGAGGAGTTGGAGGGCGGGTGGTGGTGGGGGTGGTGGGGTGGGTGGGGCAGGTTTTCTGGCCCCCTATTAACTCCAGTTTGTTTAATCAATACCTCAAACTCCCTGTGCTATTACAGTCAGTCGCCACCACAATGCCCTTGCTGAGGCTGTAGCAGTGAAAGCAAAAGCTGTAGCAGTACTTATTGACGTATGTTGAAGGCTGCTGCCTCAACAAAGGGCTTGTATTCCCCCTGTTTTTATGGCCGGTTTGAAGATATGCATGTGAGTTAATCAAGAGTGTAAAACCACGGTTTTGCATGTGTACATATTAGGACAAAATGGAGAATCGCACAATGTTACTTAATCGTCAGCTTGATTACAGTTTGTCTTACAATAAACTACAGTTCTTAAATGCCTGGAGTGACTGGCGTAATTGGATTATCCTGAGAATGAGTCACTGTGTGCAGTCAGAAGTTACAGCCAGTGTCACCCTGGTGATGACACCCCTGACACACCCCTGACACACCCCTGAAACAGGGAGCTGTCAACAGAACTTGTGGTGTGTGTGCTTTGTACACCCACATTGGCCTGAATCTCCACCCCAGATGCAATGGAAATCACTTCTATTGTCATTTGCTTTAATATCACTCGATTTACTGTCTTGTCGACCCGATTTCTGAATGTGAACATGTATATGAGGATTAAAAAAAGTGGATCTGGGAAGCTTGAGAGCATTACAAAAGAGGTTTTAGGATTAATGTTTCCATCCTGCTTTCTTGAAAGAAGCCTCCAGCAGTATGGGAGGGGGGGGTAAACCAAGGAATTAGGGGGGTTTGAGCCCCAATCTACGCCATGTCTTTCTGTGGTTCTGTGGGCGCATGGTGAGGTTAGTTGAGGTGCACATTTGAAGAATTCGGAATTGGCAACAACTCAGACTTTTGTATACTTTGCCGCTAGCTTTCTAACCTCTTCGGACTACAACAGTAACACAGATGTTTGTCAGGATGAGCACCTCACAGACAGTTTGCCGCCTCCCTGGTGCCATCGTGGAAACTGGGGAGCAGTCAAGCATGTTTTAGTGGAACAAACGTGGGTCCCTAAGGTTGCGTAGGGAAGGATTAAAAAGAGCTTCCCTGTGCCAGGCAGATGCGTTCATTATTGAATGTCTCTCAGAGGAGACGGACGTTTCTGAAGTGCTGATACTAATCGGATTTAGGATGACATATTGCCGGGGTGAAGTGGATTGTCATGGTCCAGCGAGAGGCTGGGGGAGGGTGGGCATGGAGGGTGAGGTTGGGGGGATGTAAGGTGGTTAGGCTAGCCGAGGTCAAATGGAGGGATCCTTCCCATAGCAAACTGTTTTCCATTGGCGACCTCTCTGCCAACACTTCAGACATCGTGATGCTAATTCTCCCTGACGAACATGTTGACTTTTGCTTTTGATTTGGCAAATGGAGACTGGTGAAGATCAGTGCATGTTGAGCATTTGACTCAGGTTATCAAAGTGTATTTGCCCCACTGCTCACAATGTCCTTCCTCTTAAATTCTAATTTGTGTTAATGAGCTTTCTGGACCTGGTTAGTGCCCAGTGGGCCCTGGACCAGACCCGGACCAGCTGACAGATTAACCAATTGTCTTCTTCAGCACGAGCAGCTGCAGGACAGAGGGCCCTTGTTATCCCATTACCAGCCCACCTGTAGTACTCCATTGGCTATAACATGTCTCTGTAAATACCCAAATATTATCTTTTTGGCTGAATGTGGAAGATTTAGGGGAACAACTCAAAGCACAAGGGGGTGTAGGGGTTGAGTAAATCTCCAGGAGCCTATTTAAGTGTGTCCGGTGTAATGGGCATCCAGTTAAGAGTGATGAATGGAGGCCCCAGCCAGGCACCCAAAGCAAGCTGAACAGATGGCTGGAGCAAATTGAAAAGACTCTGCACAAATCAAAAATGGTGCACCTCTGGGAGATGGCACCGCCCTCTGCACCCCGACTTTGGTCCAGTATTGGGTCTTTGCGTCTTATTGGTGGGTTGGCACCCCAGTGCTGCTGCCGGAAACTAAAGGTCATGTTTTAACCAGGTGATTTGTACCATGTGTGTATGTGCTTGTTATTTCATTGTGGTCCATTGTTTCACAAGCTGTCACATTGTCCCCATGACTCAACACTAGAACATTTAAATTGACTTAAATGTTCCTGACTGTGGCGTCTTAGTGTTTTGTATTGTAGGGGGTTGTCATGACGGCCTAATGTTTATTTGGTGTGTTCTCTTCCATTTGGGTTCAGCTCAGGCCAGCCTGAAGGATCTAGTCATGACAACATGTATGGGCTCTTTTCAGGATAGGAAGGGACTTTGCGCTGGTCCAGTCAGCTGGTTGTGTCTCTAATTCCTCCATTATTTACAGTTGAGATTCTCCTGTCAGCACCAGCCTCAGACACAAGGCACCTTGGATTTCCTGTCCTCTCCCCATTGCTGCCCCCCTGTTAGTTGCAGTGTCCTATTTCTATACACACCATGTTGTCTTGACAACTACAGAGGTTAGAGAAAGAAAACAAATGATTCTTCAGTTACAATCCTGACAAATTCTCCGGGGACTTATCTGCTCTTGAAATCGTCAGTGAGTAGATAAACAAAACACATATTACATTAGAAATGGTAAAAACAGCAAGAACCATTTGGAATAGACAGATTTAATGACATTGCTGATGGATTTCCCACTCATTCCCAGGTTTATAATTACACCGCCAGCATAGAGTAGCCAGGTTCTGTGGAATAGTCAATTGACCCTATACTAAACTAGTGGATTGTGGGCCAGATCTGGGACGCCCAGGGGCCATAGATCCCGATAGAACAACATTTATTTTGAAAAAGAAAAAGTAAGGTTTTCGATACCAGGATGTATTGATACCAGTTATAATGTATAGAATTGGGGGTGAGAATAAAAACAGCTGGAATGTCTCTCTTCCCTCTGGTAAAATGTATAGAATTACTTCCCATAAATGACAGTAGTCATTCAGGCTATTTTATGTAGCTAATTTGTGTCAAATCATATCGAAGTACCTTTGGGATAAGATTTTTTTTTTTTTTCAACTCTTGACAGTATTTCCCTGGTCGTCCTCTGGTGATGAACATGCTGAAGTCGGTTGGCACATGGCTCAAAGATCAGAAGGACCCAGAAGTCTCCTACAGCTCATTAAAGGATGCATTGGACAACACAGCAGAGGTGAGAGGTCAACCCACAGCCACCAGCTAATCAGACTAACTCAGGCAGAACAACCACCCACCATGTTTAGGTGTCAGAGTCTGATGCTTTTATAGTTAATTACATAAATATACAAATAAAAGTCTTACATTTAAGCATTTAGGAAAGTAGGTTGTGTAATGTAAGCACTCATGACTGTAAACTGCTTTTGATAAAAGCTCCTGAAGGCTGTTTTAATTATTATAATTTTTTCGCTTTATACAAATTTGCATCAGTAAATAAAAAATGAATGGCTTGTGTAAGCATGTGTTGCATAAAAGCTTGGATGAATGCACGCATGCCTCTGTAAAGTTTCACAAATTGAACCAGTCACTTAGTGACATCATTAGCTTTTTAGCAGCGGAATCAATGGATCAATGAGGAGGTATGAACCAGCTCCCCTAAGGAAATGGACTGGTGTCCAACCGTATACACACAGCGAATCTTTACTATCGACTTCGGAGTAGTTCCGTCAATCACAGACTCTGCATTTCTGGCCAGTGGCAGAAAGGAAATGACTACATGTCAGAAGAAATATGTTGTTTGGTCAACCCACATTTCACCAGCGTTTCCTCCTTCTGACCTGAATGCACTTTCGCCTCTGGCCATACGAAGAGTGGGAAAATACATTATGACATTTATAAATACGTGGGGGGGACCAAGCTTCTCCAGGAAGTACCCTACTGGTTGACCAAAAACTATTTTTTTAAAGATATATATATATATATATATATTACAGATGGGTTTTTAGTGACATTAAATGGGAATAGCATGGCACCAAGTTATCTTTTACTAAACATGTTGCGGTGAAGTTAATTCTATTTATGTGAAAATAAGATTTGACAATTCTATAACTAACTTGTAGTTATTTAGTTAAGTTCTACACATTTTGCCATGTGGTGGTAATTTTTGCCATTTTAAAGTTAGCGGGCACTTATGTTATGCATGTCGGTAGCTTGCCCTGTAAGATGCTCTGTGCTTAGTAATTAATGTGCCCTGTCTGGAGCAACTATCAGTACAGTGTTGTGTGTTTCTCAAGGTCCCTAATGCCGCACTACCCGACAAAGTCAGTTGGGTGGGCTGCCAGGGCTCCAGGCCCCACTTCAGAGGATACCCGTGTGGACTCTGGACCCTCTTCCATGTCCTCACTGTCCAGGCGAAGGAAGCTGCCAAAACCGGTAGGGATAACACACAGACCAGGTGTTTACATGGTAACAAGCTTCTGTGAATAGAACAGGAACACGTGCAGATCGTACGTTAAACTGGTTATAAGGGTAGAAGTGTCAACCTCGGGTGTCATTGGCAGATTTTCAATTAGACACCTAATCATCACCAGCTTTCAATTGGCTCATTCCATCCCCCAACCCAACTCCCCACTCGTGACTTCCAGAAATCACTGCTGTTAGAAGGTGTTCTCAGTCCACTCACTTGTTAAATTAACAGTAAATAAATAATTGTGACCTGTAAGACCTATTGCCACAGGAAATTGTCTGGAAGTCAGCAGCCAGTCAGCCATTGGGGAGTGTGTAGCTGGGCGATGAACCATGACACAAACGTTTCCAGTCTGTTAGAAGTGTCATTGCCCTCTGGGGACAGATCCCTCTAGTGCAGTCAGAAGCGTGCAGCATGCACATATACGGCTGCTGCTTTATATAGACGGATGTGGGGGCAGGGAGATGCACCAACCAGACTGGGTAGGAGTGCTATTTGGGGCTTTGTAAACAAATTACCCTGGAATCATTAGCAGGATGTTTTACATTTTCCTAATGTGACCACACACACTTGCTTTAACACACCGTGTGGACACACTCGCCAAACCCACACAAGTATTTAGGTGTCAAATTCTACGATGAGCCTTTACAAAAAAAATGTTTGGTTTGTTCTGTTTTCTCTCGACACCATGTGCCGAAACAGTCTGTAATTGCGGGTGGGTAAAAGGGATTTCTTTAGATTAGTGGAATTTGTGTGTGTAATAAAAGAGGCAGCTGACCAGCAGTCCTCTCCTGGAGGGTTTAATCCCAGGGCTTATAGAATGGGGAGGGGGTTCATATAACTTGCAGATGGGCCACCATGGGGACCAGGGGTGTCCATCTGGCCCCCTGCGGATGGACCTCTGGATTAAGCGTCCACCCCTCCATCAGGGAGGGCAAAAACGAGGCTTTACTGTTGCAGGGCATTAAACAAAACAAAAACTCACAGGGGAAATATTTTCATTGGTAAGGCGCTGATAAGGACATCTGCCAAACTGATTGTTCTCCCGGCACATTGGCTGTTATTCCTCGGCACATCACCGTGGGAATGTCTAGGACACCCAGGTTGCATGGCTGAATTGCCCTGTCAATAACCACTAATGGGTTAATTCTGGAAAACCCCTCACTGGTTATTATCACAAAGTTAATATTATTTAGATTTTAGGTTAAGCTCACCCTGAGCCTTATGTCATGTAGAATCATTTAGATCGTCACCTTTTCACCATGTGTTAAATCCAGACATCCATAGGTCCTGTTGTGGTCGTGAACTCAGATCAGGATGAAGTCATGCTCAGAGGTTTTTTACCTCTTGGGATTTTCCAAAATGACATGCAGATGTGCCTAATAAATATGGCTTCATTTTTTTGTTGGCAATGTCCCCCCCTCCCACAGACCCACAGGAAGTAGTCCAGGCGTTGAGATCATATGTCCACAACTTTTTTGGCTGTCGGGAGTGTGCCACCCACTTTGAGAACATGGCCAAGGACAGCATGTCCCAGGTGGGGACCTGGTTGACCCCAGTGATGTGGCTCTGGTCCCGGCATAACCAAGTCAACAACAGACTGGCCGGTAAGAACACAGGTTTTATCTCTCCTTCCCTTCTATCAGGCTGATGGTTGGTAAATGGATGTTTTCATGGTGTTGCCTTGTTCTCATGAATATACATTATCTCACAAAAGTCAGTACATCCCTCACATTTTTGTTAATATTTATTTATATATTTTCACTAAAGAAATGCCATTTTGATGATGTAAAGTAGTGAGTGTACAGCTTGTATAACAGTGTGCATTTGCTGTCTCCTCAAAATAACTCAACACACAGCCATTAATGTCTGAACCGCTGGCAACAAAAGTCAGTACACCCCTAAGTGAACATGTCAGAATTGGGACCAATTAGTCATTATCCCTCCCCAGTGTCATGTGACTCGTTAGTGTTACAAGGTCTCAAGTGTGAATGGGGAGCAGGTGTGTTACATTTGGTGTTATCGTATTATACTGGTCACTGGAAGTTCAACATGGCATCTCATGGCAAAGAACTCTCTGAGGATCTGAAAAAAAAGTATTGTTTCTCTAAATAAAAGATGGCCTAGGAGTGTCATGGTCTGGGGCTGCAGCTCATTGAGGGAGCTCATTGAGGGAACCATGAATTCCAACATGTTCTGTGACATACTGAAGCAGAGCGTGATCCCATTCCTTCAGAGAGACTGGGCCGCAGGGCAGTATTCCAACATGATAACAACCCTAAACATACCTTCAAGATGACCACTGCCTTGCTAAAGAACCTGAGGGTAAAGGTGATTATCTGGCCAAGCATGTCTCCAGACCTAAACCCTATTGAGCATCTGAGGGGCATCCTCAAATGGAAGGTGGAGGAGCGCATGGTCTCTAACATCCACCAGCTCTGTGATGTTGTCATGGTGAACTCCATGCCCAAGAGGGTTAAGGCAGTGCTGGAAAATAATGGTGGCCACACAAAATATTATAACTTTGGGCCCAATTTGGGCATTTTCACTTAGGGGAGTACTCACTGTTGTTGCCAGCAGTTAGGACATTAATTAATGTGTGTTGAGTTATTTTGAGGGGACAGAAAATGTACACTGTTATACAAGCTGTACACTCACTACTTTACATTGTAGCAAAGTGTCATTTCTTCAGTGTTGTCACATGAAAAAATATAATCAAATATTTACATAAATGTGAGGGGTGTACTCACTTTTGTGAGATACTGCATATCAGACCTTGCAAAGCTATTTAGACTCCTGAACAAGTCTCTCATATAATTGAATTGCGAAATGTACAATCACATTTCGTGCTGTTTAATATTTTTATTTGAATATGTTGTCCCTAAAATTCTGTTATTGTATGGCTGAAATAATATGTTTGCAAATATGTTGAAGAAAATTTCAATTAGTTTCTTGCATAAGTCATCACCATGTGCTCTAGAATCTCCCAGTTGACACAGATGAAGGAAATGAAATTAACAATGACACTGTTGCTTTACTATTGGTCACGTTTTTGGATAAAAAAACATAGTTGAATGAGCAAATAATGTGAATCGGAAGGAAGATGAAAACCAAAGTGTCAAATATAATGCATTGGCATCGATACGGGAACATACATACTATCCAAATGTTTCAATATTCCAATGAGCAGCGTTGAATCAATAATCAGGAAGGGCCGAGAAGCGATTGGCTCTGCCAAAAATCACGCTGAACAAGCTGCTGAATTCGGTGTCTGGGAGGAGAGTAATTGTGCAATGGTCAACCATTTAACGACATCTGTATATCAGGTGGAGTTTTCCAGAAAGCATGACTCTGATCCGGCTCCGAGGCGGTGCATATGTGAAACCACTAACGAGGCAGAATTGGGGGGGGGGAATCTTACAGTCTCTAGATACCATTATTCATACCCTATACACACACAATTGTACAGCAGAGAGTAAACTATAGTGATCACACACAAATGGTTTTTGAATAAATTCCTTTACACGTTTCAGGCATCGCAGAGCTGATTGTTAGAAAGGATGCAAAGAACTACCTCCACAATTCCAGCACCATTTTTAACAAAAGCAAATTGATCTATCCATTATACCTCACAACAAACTCTTTGCAGCATTATGTGGTAGGCGTGTGTGGTGTGCAATAAGGAACACTTTTGAACTCGGCGTACTGGTGGAAGGACCACAGCATTCTCCACTTTACATTGCAACTTAAACTGCTTTAATACACACTAACTGATGGTTTTGATATCCCAGCTACTTGATTTAGCAATACATTATCTGGCAAAATGTCTAACTTATTGTGACTGCAGAGGAAGCTCAGAGTTGAAAAGGCACACCAAACTTCTGAGGCCCAGGGCACACAATCACAGAATTAAATGACAGGCCATCACAGAGAATTTTCTATAATAATAAATATAAAGTTATCTATGGTTGCTTTAGACAGAACAACATTTTGCTTGCTAGCCACCTTTAGTATTATTTTTTGGGATTTCTGTGATTTTAGCCGATTCGGATGAAATCGATGACCAACACATCCGGTAGAGATTTATCGGCTTGTGAAATTGAAGGGGAACCTTTAGTATGACAATGATCCCAAACGCTAGTCCAAAGCAACGCTGGAGTGAACATAAAGCCTAATGTGCTAGAGTGGCCAAGTCAATCGCAGTCCACAGTCATTGTCCAATCATCCTGAACAATCTGGAGCAAATCTGCCAAAACAAATGGTAAGAAATCACTTTGATTTGTTAAAAATCCCCTTAATGTACATCCCCCAATTCAATTAAAGCTGTTATTCAAGTAAAATTTGTTACATAACAAAAACGACGGATCATCTCCTAAGCGTAGATGTTACCCTGGCTACAATAAATGTATGGAGACATGTTACAGACATCCTACATTAAGCAAAATATAACTAAATTGAGTAATAATGAAATACATTTCCGTTTTAAATACACTGTATTGAACATAAAACAAAACAAAAATATTGCTGTCATTTCAGTGAAAGATTCAAATCCAGAGGAGAAAGGATCCTAAAAATGACAACATGTAATGTAGACTGTGTCATTGCTGAGGCAACAGCTCCTATGTAAAGATCCCATATGATATGAATCCCCAGGTCCTGCCATCGCTTAAAGGTATTTGCAAGGTTAGCGGTACAAAGAATGGGTTTATCCTATCAGGAACCGTAATGACTTTGTTCTAAGGTCAAAAGGACTCTTAATTTTCTTCTTGATGTGGATTGTGTATGTATAATGGGATTATGATTGTGATGTCTCCAGGCTCACTGAGGACATGATCATAGTAGAAACAGAAGGGGTGGCTATTCGTATGCTTCCATTCTAAGTCATGTGGACAATGCAGAAGACATTTTCAAGAAACATAGGTGCTAAATTAGGTGCTAGAAAAAGTATTTCTTTGCTAGGCCTTTTTCTTATCACAAGTGAAATGATGAACACCTCATTTTCTTTACTTTCACATTTTCAACAGGGAAACTTGTATTTGTTTTGGCCAGTAGGTTTCATTTGGCATTGGCCTGTGGTACCACTAGCAGCAATATTTGCCCACTCATCTTTGCAAAAGCTATCCAAATCTGACAGAACGCTAGGACATCTTCTTGGCACAGTCCTCTTCAGATCATTCAACAGATGCTCAATTGGATTCTGGTCTGGGTTCTGGCTGGGCTATTCCAATATGTTAATCTTCCTCTGGTGAAGCCATGCTTTTGTGGATTTGGATGTGTGCTTTGTGCTGAAAGGTGAACTTTCTCTTCATCTTTAGCTTTCTAACGGAAGCCTGAAGGTTTTGTGCCAAAATTCCTGCAGCTCTGTTATTGTTGCTGTAGGTCTCTTGGATGCCTCCCTCCTGACCTGTTTTCTTCTTGTCTTTTCATACATTTTGGAAGGACGTCCAGTTCTTGTTAATGTCTTTGTTGTGACACATTTTCTCCACTTGATGTGTTTACTGTGTTCCATGGTATATCTACTACTTTGTATATTATTTCGTACTCTTCTCCTGACTGATATCTTTAAATGATTCTGGTGCTTTAGAAGCTCTCAGCGGACCATAGCTTTTGCTTTGAGATGCAACTAAGGAAATGTCAGGAAAATCCTACTGGAACGGCTGACATTTATTTGAGATTAATCAGAGTCACTTTAAACGATGGCAGGTGTGTAATGACCTCTATTTTTCATGAGTTTGAATGTGATTACGGTAGTTAAATCTGAACACAGCCCGATTCCCAGGGTGCACACTTATGCAACAGGGTTATTGTAAAGTTTACATTTTTTAATTTTTCCCCCTGAAAAATATTTCAGTTTGTTTTCTAATTGAATTGTTCACGTTATAGGTCGCATTAAAGGTGGAAAAAGTTCTTACATGATTCATCTTTCTCAAATTTTTTCACATCTCAAAGCATTTTAGGGGTGTGTAGACTTTTTAGATCCACTGTATCTTCCATATATTAAGTGACCTAATGTCCTACTTAGCTTTTCTGTTAATGGCCTGGGGTGGTGATTTAATATAAGGTGTTAAAATACAACTTGAGTAAGGATTGCTTTAATAAACAGCTTACAGCTTTAACAACGCTTCTATAAAAGTCAAATGAAGTGAGCCACATCAGATGCTTTTTTCCCTAACTTCACCAAACACCTGTTCTTTCATGTCAGTTGAGTGAAATTCCTACATGTTGCTAACTTCTACTACTTAAGCCCATTTCCTTTTCCTCACTAGAGGATCTATATCTGCCTCTTTAACCCTTTATACACGTCTCATGTTGACCACACCTTCATTGTTTTTGCTGGGCCACCTCCCATCCCCCCATCCACCACCAAGTGTCCCAACTCTGCTCCTTGCCACTAAATGAAATCCTTGTAATACGCCCAGACGATCCTCTGGGCAGACACCAGCTGTCCCGCTCCTTTCTTCCTCACCCTCTTCCGTCTCCTCCTTAGAGATTAGCCCATCTTCCAGGAGACTAAGCCGCCCTGCCTCAGCCTGTTTAGAGCTCACTACAGGTCAACAGTAAATACTCAATCTGTGACCTTAACAGTAGTTCTGAAGACTGCCAACCGCATATACTTGCATTGCTTAGTTTATTTTTGTTCATTATGTGTTTGAATTCTTAAGTATATTTTTAATTTTGTATATCTAATCATATTTTGTGGAAAAAGCCCATCTGTAGTGCTTTACAAAATGACATGTGTCCTGTAAATGAGGCAATTGTGACTTCTGACTTAGGCCATCATTTGATTATATTAGGCGCAGGCCTGTCATTAGCACTTTACTTTGTTAAATCACTTTCTTGTGTTTCCCTGACGTCCGTGGCCACTCCCCCACCCTCCATATCCCAGACAGCCTGCATCCTGCATAACAGGGCTGAAGGGTGTGCACCCCGCCCCCTCAGAGTCCCAAGACACTCCTCCCAATTAGGATTGCCTGTCCCTCCATCCCCAGAGAGTCATATCCTCCGCTTGACAATTGATATGGCAACAATCTCCCTGAGCGGGGACCACCAGCCTCAATTCCCAAGGTGCTTGTGACAGCAGGTGGCACACGCCATGTCACTGGCATCCCCTCCAAACACAAGCACTGTTGGCAGCAATGAGTACCAGTATCTCATCTCCACCCCCACCACACTCCACAGACCTCTCATGTCTCTGCTTATCATTCCAGCCTTCCCATGGGGAAGCCTCCTCCCTTTCCCCCCGCCTCCCCGTAAAGTGAGGCCCTTTAGAGGCTTCCTCCCCTTTCAGAGGCAGCCATGCATGAGACTGGCCCCATTTGTAAACTAGCGACGCAATTAATTTAGCCGGCGTAAAGCGAGCATGAAGCAGGGCCGCCGCAGCAGCAGACTGTTGCCACTTGTCAGCAGGGGCCAAATAGAGACACATGTCTGTGGACGGCCGAGCCACGAGCCAAAAAAGAGGAGGTGCCAAAGCCGAGGAGGTGGCGTGTAGCTGAGAACTAGAACATCCCTGTTCTCTGATGCAAGATTTGGTGTGAAATGTGGTTTTGTTAGAGCATCAGTATGCTATTATACCAGTCCCTTTAAAATGTACAGCTTGTTTGTGTGCTGTAGTGTATTTCTCTACATTCAGACCTAGTGCCAAAGAGATTGTTGTGTTGAAAACGTGTATTTATTCATACTCGATGAATATTTATGCGGTGCTATGAATGCCATTCCCCGACAAGCCTTTGTTACAATATCAGGATGGGTAATATCGCTAAAGTCACCTCTGTAAAATGAAAGGCGAGGTGATTGGAATTGAGACCAGTGGCCCGCGAGTCACCATGAGGGGACGGGTTATTCAGGCTGTCACACTGGTGAAATGTATAAAAGGCCCCCAATCCCGGAAGGACACCGTAAAATTGATGTATCTCTTATGTAAAGTGCTGTATGCAGAGTACAAACACACATGCATATGACTGAGATTTATCCGAGGAGGGGGGATGTGAATTGACAGCGTTGTAAAGTGACAGAACCGGCTGCTGCTTTGACTTCCCTCCTGCGCCGTGACGACAAGCAATTTATTAGCAGATGCCTCCATTTGGGGGCTAAAGAAACCATGTAAAGCAAAATAATTCTAATTCATTAAAGGTAGAGTCCCCCCCAAGAGGTGACTGCTTTCATATTCAATTTGGAGATTGGGGCCGTCTTCAAAGGTGTGGAGGTAAGGGGCTCTGGGTGCAGAAGGGGGTGGGGGCTGTCTGCTTGGACCACATCTGTTATCTTGCCACCTCTCTCTAGGGGATTTCCCAGAAGCCCGTTGATCATCGTTAGACCCTGTCACTCACTCGCACGCGTTGCACTTGCTGACTGCTATGATCCATACCGGGGTGGATTGGTTGGAATGTTTTTAACAGCTACGTCCGGTCCGCATCAAAATATACCTCCGTTTTATTATCACATTTGTTGTCTTGATGAGCGAGTTGTTCTTGTTGTGTCACAACATGACAGGGTGCAGGGATATTCCTGATTAGTTTCATCTCCAACTGTACTGTTTATAATGTTCCTTCGATGAGCTGTGCCACATAACCATCCTGTCATTTTCCGTTTGACCAGGTGCTCCAAGTGAGGATCCCCGCTTTCCTAAAATCCAGTGGCCGTCCCCAGATCAATGTCCCAGCTGCCATGGGGTGAAGACGACTGGAGAACACACCTGGAATCAGGATGAGGTGCTTGCCTTTCTTCACTCCCACTTTTCCTCTAAAAACCTCCTCTCAGACTACATTGAGGAGGAGGCGCAGCACCTGTCCAGGCAGAAGGAGAACCTAGTCGCCCGACAGAAGAAGCATGAGGCCAAGAGAGTTGCAGAAAGGAGAGCTCGGGACACCGTAGGTGAACTGCTACCAGGCCAGGAGGAGGTGGAGGAAGAGGAGGAGGAGGAGGAAGAGGAAAGAGCAGATGAGGAGCTGGCTGCAGAGGAGGAAATGGGGCAGCAGGTTAAGATGTCTGAACCCCCACCTGGGGAAAAGACAGATGCCGAAATGCCCAGACAGCCTCACCGCAAGCCAAGAATGGTGGGGCTGAAGCTCAGGCCGCTGGAGGAGGAGATTGTGGACCTGGACTCTTTTGTCGACCAAAACTACAAGGCCATGGCCCTCCGCGCTGCAGCAGCAATGTCCTCCCACGTCAGAACCAGGACCCTGCAGAGACAGGAGGAGCCGAGGCCTGGAGCCAGCCTGGATCAGGGGCCCAGACTGGGACTTGGGCTTGAGCCTGTGGAACCGGAAGACATGTTGGGACAGCACAACACGCTGCAGAAGAGGATACTGACGGGTCAATACACCGGGTCGGAGGAGGAGGGGGCTTTGGAGATGTACGCCAGGTCGAATAAGAGACGCTGGATGTCCCTGCTGAGTGTGGGATTTTCCAAACTGGATGTCAGCCTGTGTGTGATTCTCTACTTCTTGTCGTCCACATGTCTTTTGGCCATGTACCTCTTCTTCAAGAACCGCCTGCAGCTGCGCCGGTCAAAGGTAGCTCTACCATAAGTCAACACTGCCACAGAGCAGTGATTCTGCGGTCTGTTCTTTAACCAAATAAGTGAAGGATCCATCCAAAGTGTTCTGCATCAATGAATTGCTTTGTGGCATTTGCACTCAGGATAATTTGAGGAAAAAGTGCCTTTTGACCACTTGTGAAGGATGAATTAAAACATGAGGAAATTAATAGATTTTTTGTGTCATAATTATTAATATATCGAGAGATTTATTTGATATTTCTTGTAATGTGATGAATACATTTCTGAAAATCAATCACAGTATTTTATTTTTGTGGATAATTTCTTACTAATTCCACCAAGGAGAATCATTTTTTACATGCTTAGATAGATATCAACCTGCATTAAAAATGACTTTGAATTACATTTGCAATAACAGTGCCTGGAGGATTATACATATTGATTTTTGCTTTAAGCAAGCAGATGTTTGCAAAAAATCAATTTTCAAATGCTTGAGTCTTGTTCGGATTGTGTGCTGAGATTGGTAATACCTAACGTTCACACAATAAGATGTACTTCTGTGGTTTAGGTCTATTACATTCCACGATGGTCAATAGGTTCTCTGTGATCATCTACTGACATTTCATTAAATTTGGGTAGACTCGTTACATGTCCCAATTTGCTTTCCGTTTTTAGACAAAAAATGGTGTTGTGGAGCAGCACTGCACAGGGAACTGAATAAACAGGATTGGGGTTTTGGCTGGTCTCCATTACATTAAGCTTACTGGTCTCGCTTAACTCAATATACTGTGTTTTGCTTCGCTTGTCTCAATAAAAGTATTTTTGCTAAGTTTGCATTGTTGTCATGATTGTTCACTTATTAACTGATAGTTCTTCAAGTGTAAGTTACAATCCTAAGTGTTTATTTTGTTGCTTGCTACATCTTTAAATCTAGCTAGCTACATCTGTAGATGAATGTAAACTAAATGTACCCCACCTTGTCCAATTATGCTTTCTCGGTTTCTCATCTTTCCTGTTGATGTCATGCAGCGTCCGTTCGAGTGAATAACACAAATTACATTGTGTGTATTGTTTTCCACAAGTTGAAGGGTAAGGATGTGGGGGTGGCAGTAGGTTGAAGGAAAAAGCCTGTTGCCATCTGGTCTGTTGCGTTAGCTAAATCCTAACAATTTCATTGGGATTATAGCAAGTCAGTAATCCAGCTTTCCTTTGGGCTGTGGGAGATTAACGTGAGGATTAGCTCCCAACCGATAATAAACTTTATTAAAACGCAATCGGCTTTTAGGGTCTCTTTCTTCACACACTTGGAAATGGGCTTTTGGGGGGTTTCGACCGTTGGGGCGGAATTAGATAGAAAGGTCCGGTGAGTACCTTTGGGGATAAAATGGTTTTGATGTAGTCCAGATTACAAGCTCATTTGAAGGACACCAACGCTTGATCTTGAGCTTTGTGTTTTCCTGGAACATTGCCCTGCCCCCTTTTCATTCCAAGCCCTCCCTATTTTCAAGCTTTCAGGGCAGAACTATGGTCTCTGCAGCCAGTGGTGTGCTGGAGCTCTTCATTGTCAACACAAGAAAACAAAACGTGATTGATGGCCCTACATTAGAGTGGAGCGCCAAGCTTTACCAGCTGTGATATCTGATTAAATCAAACCTTTCCGAATTACAAATTAAGCCAAATGTCACTTTATGATCTTTAGTATGGACTGATGAAGCATCGTTTGTCACGCCGAAATAACAGCACTTTTGAGATGTTACAGATCACCTCCGATTGATCCACTATAAAACTCCAGAGAGGTTTCTATCACTTGCAGGCCTGCTCTATGGCTCGAAAAATAACGTTGTGTAACACGTTTGTGAATAGGACAGTACTTCATTAGTTGTTTTGTTAGCGTACTACTTCACCGACCAATTACTGCAGACCCCATTATTTTACTCCATTCACATGATCATGTGACTTGATTCACTAGTGGTAAAGGTGCGCATGTGCAGTTGGTACTAGTGATGGGCTGGTACTAGTGATGGGCTGGTACTGGTGATGGGCTGGTACTAGTGATGGGCTGGTACTGGTGATGGGCTGGTACTAGTGATGGGCTGGTACTAGTGATGGGCTGGTGCTAGTGATGGGTTGGTACTAGTGATGGGCTGGTACTAGTGATGGGCTGGTACTAGTGATGGGCTGGTACTAGTGATGGGCTGGTGCTTGTGATGGGTTGGTACTAGTGATGGGTTGGTACTAGTGATGGGCTGGTACTAGTGATGGGTTGGTACTAGTGATGGGTTGGTACTAGTGATGGGCTGGTGCTAGTGATGGGTTGGTAATAGTGATGGGTTGGTGCTAGTGATGGGCTGGTACTAGTGATGGGCTGGTACTAGTGATGGGTTGGTACTAGTGATGGGTTGGTACTAGTGATGGGTTGGTACGAGTGATGGGCTGGTACTAGTGATGGGCTGGTACTAGTGATGGGCTGGTACTAGTGATGGGCTGGTGCTAGTGATGGGCTGGTGCTAGTGATGGGCTGGTACTAGTGATGGGCTGGTACTAGTGATGGGCTGGTGCTAGTGATGGGTTGGTACTAGTGATGGGTTGGAACTAGTGATGGGTTGGTACTAGTGATGGGTTGGTACTAGTGATGGGCTGGTACTAGTGATGGGTCGTTCTCTAACGAGTCGGCTCTTAGTGAACGTAGAGAGCCGACTCGCATATCAGAAGAGCCGGATCTATTTATACATCAAAAGATTTAAGTGAATATAATTAAAGAAAAAAGAAAGAAAAAAATAATATACGCCTAAATGCTCAAGTCAAGTTCTGACTGTCTTCTCAGACTAACTGCCACGCGGTGTCAACCAATGAACCAAATATGTATAAGGGAGAGCCGAGCCAATTTAACATGCCCAGGAGGCAGGATGCCCAGTTCATATATGCGGGTGGAGGTGGTGAAACTAGCCGGCCTGCTGGTCATCGGGGTGGAGGTGGTGAAACTAGCCATAATGCTGGTCATCGGGAAGCGCAGGGCCATAGCTAGAGGATTCAGGGCCCCATTAAAAATATGTATGTGGGCCCCCACCACCCTCATCATATACTGCACAACACATGAGCATTGAGGCCCATGTTACCTAATAGGGATTTCTTACAAAATATCAAAAAAGATAACAAATAAATATAATTAAAGGTTTTTACTGAACTGCAAAAGCAAACTACTGAAATATAATATAAAATATAAAAACAAATACTAAATCAAGATGGTGATGAAGTAAACCCATAGAAACATTGTAGCGTCCAGCAGGGAAATTGAACCAGAGCCATAGCCGAGCGCCCTACCCACTGCTCCATATATCCCATCTGGAGGGGCGAGTAGCGGCACCACCAGGGTCGCTACAATATGTTGGATATTGACCACATAATAATTTGATTGATGTCGCTGCGTGCTGGTAATCAACGTGTAGACGGTATTTTTCCTTTTCCCACTAAAGTAAATCGGGCAGCAACATAAACAACAATAGCTCTTAAAGAACGTCTTTATTTACTGGTATACTCTCCTGGCCTCCCTTTCCTTCTTTTCATGGTGTTTCTGGTACCCTGATTTGTGTTTTATTTTACCTGACATTTTACAATCACTCAGTCTCCTGCTCTAGTTCCCCCAAGTTCATCGTTAACTTCTTCAGCTGCCGTCTCAACTCTGATTGGCTCTGTTGACAAGCTGGGTGGGACTTACAACTTCACTGGGCCCATCTGATGTTAGTCACTAACTGAATAACTTCGGATCGGACTAAACCATTTTAGGGAGAGGAAAGGAGCAGTTATTTGTTAAAACATCTGTCACCACATTTCATGTGGTTTTCATTAAAATCTCAGGTGTAGAACTAATATAAATATGACAATTTCACATAAAAGGGCCCTATATAGTATAACTGTTGGATTTTGTGGGGCCCCTTGTGCAGTGGGGGTCCCTATAATTGTCACCACCACTAGCGATGGCCCTGGGTGGAGGTGATGGGGTGGACACACATTTCCAGCCAATTTCGATCGTGGCGGAGAGAGCTTTTAGAATAGCAATAGTCTAAATTCAACATACACAATTTCAACAGTAGTTTGATATTATTTACTAATGTATTTAGAATTGTTTTAACGCCAATTATAGTCAAGCTATCGCAAACTATTTGATTTGAAAAATTCACAACCTATTTTTTAAAGGAGCCAAAAGACCCGGCTCATCGAAAAGAGCAGGATTGCCCATCACCAGTTGGGACTGATGCGAGCTAATGAGGGAGTTAAATATGTCTGTTGTTTTGCTAATGCAGGAGGTGGAAAGTGCAAACGTTTTTTATTGCCTTCATGTTTATTACATTGTGTCATGCTGATATTAAAATGTTTGATATTTTTTCTTTCATATAACTTTGACTTAAATAATACTATAATGCTTTTCCTCTGTACATATGTTCAGTGTCCGGAAACAAAAAACATCTAAAGTTAGTAAACAATCAACTCGTATATCACATCCGGATAATGACTCTGGAGTTTACAATTTTCCCTAAAAATATTCAAGCAATATCAGATTGAATCAATTATTCTGAGGCCACACACTACTTTTTGATCTATCTATCTGAACATTTTCACTACCCCAGATTGACCACCAGATCATCCAAAGAGCAAGTACCCATCCCCTGAAGTGATAGCCAGACATGCTGCCTCTTGAATTGATATTAGTTAAAATGTCTACCTATCCAATATTATTAATTTGACAATAATTCAATTATCAACCTTGCTGCAGCTTTATGTTCCCATGTACTTGTGATAGTGTTTGTGTGTAATTAATAAATTATTCACGGAAGTTTGAAGGTGCATAGGCTACATGTAGATGGTGGCTAATGTTCAACTTATAACACCCAGCATTCCAGACAGTAGCTGCTCTGTTTACATGTTGACCTGTGGCTCTCCTGTGACGGTTAATTACAGTAATATCCCCTCCTTAAACCTGGACTAGTTAATATTATTCCATTCTCGTTGGGTATAAGGGAATAGATGGACGAATCATTCAGTTGGAATTAGAGAACAAGTTAGGGTGGATCTGAAACAAGTATTCTATTCAAAATTCCTCCTGATCTCATGTATGAGCTCATGGAATAACTTCATAAATACAAACAATTGGTTTTAATGGATTTTCTAGTTCGGAGAATGAGTTGCCATTGAAACTTTTTATGTAAGTAGTGGGACAGTCCCATTCCATTATTGTCTTTTCATATATCTTTATAAAAAGGGCAGTGAGGGAAGATAAGAGAAGGGTGGAGAGGGTGTGCTAAAATAGCCATGTGTGGGTTGCATTTGAATCTACAATTGCACAAGTGTGATCTGCAGGTAGTAGCATAGACTGCTGGGCCATCCCAATATATTTTTATGTTCAATTTACTATTTCTTTGTAGTGATTGATGTTTGCTTGGGGTCACTGCTTCCCAACACCTCCCACTTGACCATTGGCCATGCTGTGAAGGTGAAGGAATAAAAATACCAGGTCAAATTAGAGATAATACAAATGCACAAATTAGACAATACAAATGCTTGGATTACAAAATGGGTAATATCCAAGTCTTTGCCTATCCCAGTGACTACAGTTTGATCAATATTTAGGAAGTGGAAGCGGCATCACACCACCCAGGCAATGCCAAGAAAAGGTTGTCCCTAAAAACTCAGCGCTGAAACATGATTTGTGAAAGAAGCAACAGACAGGCCAACAATCACTTTGAAGGAGATACATAGTTAAGTGGCTAGGAGTGGAGTAATGGTGCACCGATCAATAATATCAAGAGCTTGGCATGAAACTGGCCTGCATTAGATGTTAGTTAGAAAGAAACTGTTACTCAAAAGTACCATCTGAATGCTTGAGAGTGACCAACCTGTGCTGTAGGAAAATGTATAGTTTTCAGATGAGACCAAAATAGAGCTTCTTTGCCAGAATTTGAAGTGCTATGCATTGGAGAAACCTAACACACCCTTCCAACATGAAAGTATAGTGGCGGCAGCATCATGCTGTGGGGATGCTCCTTATCAGCAGGGACTGACTACCATGTTAAAAATGAAAGCGGTTGGAAGGACTGCTAGAGAATTTGCTTCATTCCACAAAAAAATAAAGTTGGGAGGACATGTTACTTTTACCAGGACAATGATCCCAAGCAACCCAACAACAAAACAACATGGGAGTGCCACAATAACAAAAAAGATGAGTAACCTCGAGTGGCCCAGACATAGTCCTGTTTTTAATCCTATTGAGAATCTGTGACATTATTTTCCTGGTCCACAAGCCAAACCAACTTTATCAACCTAGAGGGAAGCTGCAAAAAGAATAGCGCAAAATCATCCTTACAATGAGTACCATACCTACCAAAAAAACTAAAAAACGTTTATTGCAGTGAAATGTGACATTACTACGTAAACATGAGTAGGGGTTAAAAAATATGCAAGCAACCTATTTCTTTTTCTTCTTTTTAACTTTCCTGATATAAGATCGATTTCAGCATACAAAAAGGAATTTGGCAATTCAGTTATTCCAAAAAGAATATCAAACAGACACATTTCTATTTAACATTTGTAATTCAGAGTATTGAGAGTATTGGTGAGGGCTCTAAACACTTTTATCTCCAAGCACACATTAAATTAACTAAGAAAATTTTCATTATTATGGCCAAGGGTGACCAGCGGTCTAAGCTGCAGCATGGATTAGTATTTATCCAATATTTTTTTCTGTAAAAACGATGTTTTTAATCTATATTTACATTCAATAAAGCATTTATATTCCTAAAAAATATATATAAAAACAAAGAAAGGGTTGCAAACACAAATAAGGTGTTGCAATGGGCATGTTAGTCTTTACAGACGAACCCAGTTTAAAATTGAAAGAGTCAAATAAACCAGTTTTAGAGAGATTCTAATAAGCATATAAAGTCGCCAATCTTGCCAATATGGTTGCTCTGTTAGTTTTCTACATCTCTCGTGTTACAATAACAGGTTTTTGATTGCATTTTCCTACGGATAATCATATAAAATGGTAAATATTACTGAGCAACAAAATAATAGTCTATCAGATGGCTGAGAGCAACACGTTTGTAGAATGAATATAGTTCGTTTGTTTAAACAATCTCTTCTACTAATTACCTAAATGGACAGGAGCTGTCAGGAGACAATTACTATTCCCTAATAGAATTTGCTCCCAAGTGCAATTTCATTTTCTCGGTGGCCTCGCCTAGGTCCCCACTCTATCTCGATATTTTTCTGACTTTCTTGTACTGAGACTGATGCTTGCGCCACACTGGTTCTGTTTGTTTGTCTTGGTTTTTGTCTGTATTTAACTGAAATTATAGACTTAATCTACATTATATAGCTTCATGTTTGCGTTGCATAACGTTTCTGGAGTAAACACAGTGATAAAACCCCTCGCCGAACTTCAAGCCAGAATGAGCCGCTGTCCAACAACGGTGGTGCTGAAACCGAAATGAGTAGGTAGGTTTGCATGGTTTGAAATCCAGTAGGTAGGTTTGCATGGTTTGAAATCCAGTAGGTAGGTTTGCATGGTTTGAAATCCAGTAGGTAGGTTTGCATGGTTTGAAATCCAGTAGGGGTTTGCATGGTTTGAAATCCATAGGTAGGTTTGCATGGTTTGAAATCCAGTAGGTAGGTTTGCATGGTTTGAAATCCAGTAGGTAGGTTTGCATGGTTTGAAATCCAGTAGGTAGGTTTGCATGGTTTGAAATCCAGTAGGGGTTTGCATGGTTTGAAATCCATAGGTAGGTTTGCATGGTTTGAAATCCAGTAGGTAGGTTTGCATGGTTTATACGCGATTTGTCAATACGAGGTCGAGAGTCGATGACTCTAATGATTCATTGGGTTGCTAATCATTATGTTTAGTGAATATAGTATTCATTTATGTGATGTTCGACTCTGTATATAAACAACAGTTCTGTCTGTGTCACCTTAGCAATTAAGATACACAGGTTTATCATTGAGAGAGAGATTTCGAGATATTACAAAATCGACACACCTGGTGTATATAGTGGACAAAATTCCACAAAAATTAAATCCATCCCAATTAACAACAGCTGAAAATATCTCTGGAAATTTTCCTTATTACTCAAATGTTGCAGGACATTACTGCTGATTTTTAAATAAAACAAAATGCAGGTTATAACCCATTTTTTGTGTTATGAATTATGATTTTGCCAATCCGACTGTTTACATGTGCATATCCGTTCACTTTATTGTAGTAAGGTTTTACTGTTTTGCTCTTTAAATGTGTGTAAGAGTATGTTGATCCAGTAATCGAGTGGAATACTAAATCGCCCATATTATTTGTTTTAGCCTGTTACTATTTAACACTTCTTAATATAACATATGGGATTCTGTCGATAACCCAGAAATAACTACATTAAGTCTAATAAATATAGCCTACGTTGTTTGTTATTGCCGTTACTAATCAAACCACGTCCTTCGGTGCCTTTCATAATAAGCATCGATGACTTTCCATTATGTTGAAGGTAAGATAGATGTAAGATAGGGGTAAGATAGAGAAAGATAGGGTTAAAATATATCTATCTATAATAAGGAAGGCCTTGCTTTATACTGAGGACACTATAGCAGTCTTGTGGTGAGAATGAATGGTTGTATTTCTAGACCTATTGGCCCGTTTGCTTTACCTATTAGATGGATTTGTGAATCGCAGATGTCAATGAACTCTTACACTGAAATATTATATCTAATTAGAGGTTACTGGGTCAACAGCGGGTGGCAGAAAAATCGCCCTTTGCTTGAGTTATAGCCTACCGCTTACTCATTGTCCTAAAAGATGCTCACCATTAGATTTTACAATGACACAATTACTCCCAAGTCCCAACACAGGTGTTGACCATTGGAATTCGTAGACTGTGTTCTATCTGGGAATCAAAACTAAAGTTCCTCTGCATGCGATGTTCTCAAAGTTTACTTGCTGTATCCTATGCTGACTGTATCCTTGATTTAAAGATTTTCCAAGTTCATTAAATAATCTAATCCCATGACCCAAACGAAATTGCCAAATGACAAATGACCATTTAAAAGCCAAATGCATGATTTAAATGCACACAAAAATCTGAGATATGAAAATGAAAGTGCACGGGCGGTATTAACTTGGCCCACATGCCTGGATGCGGGAATGGATGAAGAGTGTGTATAAGTGGAGAAAAACCTGGCATTTAAACATCAAAGCTATAGTTTGGCGCTGGTGTATTCTCTGAATATGACTGCTGCCTCCATTTAATCATCTTGATGAATTTTTCTTTTACAAAATTATATTTGAAACATAACCCAGACAAAGCCTCACATAACCTAACATGTTTACATGTCTAATAAGTTTAGCTATTAGACATGTAATATTTCACATCAAGCAAATGTATCTAAATATCGTCACTGTGTTAGTCATTTATTCACCATATTGTCAGTCTACGTGGAGTGGACTACTTTAGTTTCCTGTAATCATATACTGTAGCCTACTCTTAAGATAAACACATTAATACCAAGCACTTCCTAGATGACTAAAGTAGATGCATTTATTCATTGGAATCAGACTTGTGTTAAATTAACCAATATTTTTTTAACTTTCCGGTCCAGACCGAATTCCGGTCCTTGTAACTGTGCGCATATTATAATTGTAAATGTGTTAAAAATAAAAACAATCCATTACCTTCCGATCTTTTAATTTTTTTTAGATTAACGCCAAAGCTGAGTTTTGAAAGAAGTATCTTCTTATTTTTGCAGTGAACATCCCCAGTTGCAGTGGCCGAGACTTTCTCTAATTTGTGGTATCAAACTAAATATTATACTGTTATCATTCTCATTATTAAAACGCGTGAATATTATTAGCTTATTGGAATAAATACATGATGTTAAACATAAATAAACAGGTAGCCTGCGCTATAAATGCTGTGTATTGTCATTACTGTAAACACTTCTAGTAAAAGCCTTGTTCGAATGGTGCTGGGTCAGATAATAAAATATAATCAGATAAATGCACAATATGCTCTTTTGTAACCTATTCATTTTGAGACTTAGATGGTTGGATGCTTAAACAATTTGGTTCAACTTGTGAGTGGAATAGGCCGGTATTGTGTGTGTCTGAAACAGCGAGTAGGCGGGACGAGCATTAAGGCATGTTTGAAGAAAATTGGAAGCGAAGATTGAGTTCATCTAGCCTGAACTACGAACCCTCGAGAGGGAGAGCAGTCGGAGAGCAGTCGGAGAGCAGTCTCTCAAACGTGGAATGGAAATGAACACTGTCAGACGGATTGTGCTTGGACTTCTAATACCTAAAGGCTCTCTGACAATAGCTCTCTTATCAGTCACGTTACGTACTACTCATATATATTTATAGAGACACAAATTATTAGATTTGGTTTAACACCCAACTTAAAATGTAATTCGTATTTGTTTTAGCTCATCATTAATATGCCATACGATCTCATATTCTAGTAGTATATCTATTCTGCTTTATTGTAAAATCGTTGACAATATGAATAAAACCGATTAATGTCTTCTCTGTGAGATCATATAATAATTTGGTTGTGAAGTATGCTTATGGGCTAACGGTTGCTCAATATTATCTTTCAATATTATCTTTGTCTCCGGCCTATTTAACCAGTGCAAAGTGTATTGAAGCATTGTCATTTTATCTGCCCTGGGGTTTACCACTTCAGTCACTTCCGTTTTTTTTATTTAAACGAACATATCTGACCTGAGCTAAATTGTGTTTTTACGTTCTGGAACATTCCGATGAAAATATGCAGAATATGTGGAATTAGATATCGCGTCGTTTCTATTCATAATATTTTTAACGTTTTGAAACCGAACGCAGACAATATAATGTATCTTCGTAATTTTAAAGAAACCCCGTCTCTCTGGTGTCATTCTGTCTCGTCACCAGTTCTTACTTTTCACTGCACACCTGCGCTGAAGAAAAAATAAGTCCCGCCCATTTCGAGTTAGTCTGCGGCTCCTTATTGGTCCCGGGCGGGGCCTATGCTGGGGTGACGTCACGGCTGCCCCTGCAGTGTGAATGAATCAAGCAGCTTGTATGATCCACACCAAAAGAGCACGGCGAAATCCTGCATGCACGGACAATATTCCAGGATAATAAAACATACCGGAATTTAACGGGACAGCTAGTTCTACAGGAGGGCCATTACACGTTTTGTCCCAGAGATATTCACCATTTTCTCACTTAATAGACGGGAGCCTCAGCCTACCGTGTTGAGCGTGTATATGTGTGTGTTTACTCGCCGTTTTGGATCACAATGATGCAAAGTGCGGCAGTTCTACCAACAGAGAGTCCTGTGAAGGGTCTACCGGAGGTACTCGGAGTGCCAATGCAACGTAAGGCTTTTCTCCTTCTTTTCTATTGATTATATACTAAGGAATTTGGCTGGCAGGCAAGCTCTGAAATGCTGCAGGGCACTGCTGTAGAAAAATATGAAGCACTTTATTAAACTGGATTGGAGGGACAGACATGCGGACCAAGATGGTGGTATTATTACTCTACCGTGTCATTAGTTTCATCTCGATCTGTTGAATAGTCCAGATGTGACATTGTGTGGACTGCTATGCATATTCATGTGTGCATTTCATGTGGTGTATGACAGTTTTATTTTCTAACTTAAGTCATATGCAGGAGATGTAGCTACATGCAGCATTTATCACATTTGACACGAACTGGCCTACGTTTTGCATATACTAGTATAAACATCTTAAAAACAGACACTTTTCGTTTTTATTAATGTGCTATTAGCACAGGAATATTACTTTATCTCGAGCTTTTTATTTAGGGGAATTTTATTCCATTCCCAAAAGCTGAGGCCTATATAAACTGAATGATTTAGAATCAGACAGCTGTTTATTTGCAAACGAGTCTGGCCATGGATGAGAGATCAGACGCTGTCATCACCTTCACTCCATAATAACCCGCTGATATGACTGACATATGACTGACAGCTATTACTGAGTCATATCGGAATTATCTAGACTGTTTGCGTATGCTTTAATGTTTTTTAATAACTGTGTAATTGTACAACTGAAGACTACATAATTGTACAATTTTGCCAGTCAGCCTGTGGTTAACATATATAGACCTAGTCTATATAAAACAACACTGGTGATAATATATTGTAGAGGGCCAAACAGGTGGTTTTGTGACAAATAATATTTCATAAGACTGTGTGCAGACAGTAACTACTGTAACCTCTCAGCATTAAAACAAAGAATCACCTATTATCTTTGCATCTGCTCTTTATCTCCATCACGATTATCTCCGCCCAGGGCCTAATCTGATCGTGCAATCAAGATGGAACTGGAATTTGATAAAAATCCTGACCTAATTATCCAATGTGCCACTGAAATGTACAGATGGACCTAGACTAAAATCTAAAAATAGCTTTATTACAGTCCCAATAATATATTGAGTTTATAATTACAGATCAATAATATAAAAACATTGCTTTGTTTAGAATATGTTTTTTACTATGTTGTTGTTAAATATGAGCAGTTGGTGCAGCTCAGTGCTGGAGTGCATGCATGTCAAATCCCAGCTTCTCCCCAGGTCGCCTGGTTAAATAAAGGTTAAATAAATATATATATATATATATATATTACACAACTTATTTAGCCACACAATATTAATACGAAATTCGACCTTCCTTAATCTTATATCCCCAAATGTAGTTCACTGTTGCATGAGTCCGACGTAAAACATAATGCACACTTGTGATGTATTTAACCTAGACAAATGTGGCTGAGTACAGTATGCTCTTTAATTTTATAAATCGATGGAGATTAAAAGATTGGGTAAAGATCTTGCCACTCAAACCCCGTTGGTGCATATAGGCCTACATGCTGGATTTAATACCAGATTACTCTCGGAATAAAAGCAATTTATTGTTAGAGATATGTATCTAAACTCTATAATCATGATTAATATGGCAGTTAGTGTAGCATATACTCTTAAAAATGAGGGTAATTATTCTAAAACCGTTTAAACATATAGCTGTATATCTGGACCAAGAAGATTATTTCCTGAATAGTTTACAGTCAACATGTTTTAAAGTTTATGTCATGCAATTTGAAGTTTATGTCATGCAATCACCCAAACAAGTAAGCATAGGCCTATATGACTACCATGTGGTGTATGAGCCAAAATACGATTTTACCATGCGATTTTTTGTGTTCCAGTATAGTCATACAAGCATTTTGATATGGTATAATACGCATGAATTGGGCGATATTAAACCGTTGTGTCCAGTTAAAATATGTGGGACCCCAAATCTGACTGGTATCGAAATAGTCTACCTCAACGTTTGATATCGTAGGCGAAGCATATACAACTGAAACCTGCATATATGCGTATACATACCGCGAGAAAAGCAATCATATTGAATCATAATTCCTGAGTTTCAATGTACCCTTAAGGTACCCTAAAATGGTATCATCCTGTTATTAATAAATCAAGAAGAGAGTCGGTGGTAATGGAGAGAAAGTGTAGGTGTTATTAGACACTATTGAGCGCGAATACTGCCTAAATAGACTGGCTTACTATTCTTATAGCACCACTATTCAAGCCACAGAATTTAATGAAGCAAACACAAATCAGAACAATTATTTCAACGTTTGTGGACGTCAATTATACACGTTTTCCTTATCAGTTGTGTAAAAAGTAATATTGGAAAACCATGTTCATTTATTATTTTAATCTGACTGTACATGATAAGGTTGCCCTGTTAATTGAGACTTGGCGGCTGCATCTTGACATTTTTATTTTTATAACATTACATTTTATAACATCACATTTTATAACATCACATTTTATAACATCACATTTTATAACATCACATTTTATAACATCACATTTTATAACATCACATTTTATAACATTACATTTTTTAAAAACATACCTTTCTATTTTAATTCATGATTATATACTAGTTCTTGATTGAGCAACCGTTTAAAATTATAAATAGTAATTTCATGCTAAAGTTGACTTCACAAATGTCTCCCGGCCTATACAGGGGTAATCCAATACTGTACTGTCTGTTTACATGTGTTTTTGACCTCTTCAGGGCACATTTAAACAGCTCGGTGTAGCTGTGATTAGATCACTGATGGTTTAATTTAATCGGAAATGTACATTTAACTGCAATGCATGAGATTGTCTAATTGTAGATAAATTATATAGGCCTAGGCCTATAGGTGTTGGACCACAAGAACCAAACATCTCCTGCCCAATTATTCTAAGCACAGAAGACACTCTGAATATTAGTAGTGTCAGTTTAAATGTTCACCTCTTCATGTCTCTATTCTTTACCCACGGAAAGTCTATATTTAAGCGATTTCTCCCTGTTTCTCCCACGTGAACATACGCTTCAATTGCGTTTACGATGCCGGAGATTGAAAATAAAATGTTAATATTATTAAAATAAAAAATAAATATACATTTAAATAATTATTATATCAAATTATTTTATATCTTGTACAAATATTGCGTATTCTAATATCACATGGTAGTATATTTCCTCTCAATATATGTATTATATAATATATGAATGTATTAATTTCTATGAAGCACAAAGGGATCAGTGTAAATATACCATCTCTCACGCTCAATCTTAATGTAAAGTCAAATTGTATTTGTCACATGTCATATTTTCTCGTTCCAGCATTTGGTCTTAACGTGGTCGTCTTGTTTCTACAGAACTTCCCCAGTGTGCGGGCTGTAGTCAACAAATCCTGGACAAGTTCATCCTGAAGGTGCTGGACCACCACTGGCACTCCAAGTGCCTTAAGTGCGCCGACTGCCAAGCGCTGCTGGCGGACAAGTGTTTCTCACGGGGGGGAAATGTTTACTGCAAAGAAGACTTCTTTAAGTGAGTTCAAGTTCATCCAAAACGTCATCGACTCCCACCTTTAGGTTGTCAGTGTATCGTGAATGGGTTTTGGTCAATTATATAAAATTATATCTAAACATGATTCACTTCAAAATGAATACATTAATTAAAATATCAGATAGAACTCACAGTGTTTCCCTATCTTGTTTAAATGTGGGCTATGGCATGGTCAGAGTTGTGTGTGGTCAGACTTGTGTGTGGTCAGAGTTGTATGTGGTAGTAGGCTGCATGTTCAATATGTCTGACAAAAAGTTTGTCAAGTAACTCAGTCGCAGACTAGTTTTGACTTGATCCAACATAAACTACACAATGTTAATCAGCTTCAACTGCCATTACGTTTATGTAGAATACTTATGTTGGATAACAGAGCACTCGACATTAAGGCTTTCAACTCTAAAGACACGATATACAAATTAAATGTATTACTGCTCAACTATCCGTATATCTCCTCTCACAAAACACAAACTTAGAATTTTTCGTAATTCCCATTTCTCTACCATTTGCTGTCATCTTTTTACGATTGATTTTCTGAAGAAATATAGACGAAAATTAAGTTGGACTTTTATCCAAAAAAGCATCTGTACCGGCTTTTACTAAATCATGTTTGAAAGGTTTTAATGTCAGAAGCTTCAATGAGACCTAAAAAGCACGCGAGTCTGAGAGGGGAGGCTAACTTTATTATGCGGCCCTGGGGACTATAGAGGGATAGGTAATGTTAGAACTGTAGCGGTACTGTGCACGCTGGATGTGCCCGATATGCACGGTGGAGTGCACGCTGGATGTGCACGGTGGATATGCACGGTGGTGTGCACGGTGGATGTGCACGGTGGATGTGCTGCAGAAGGCAGGGAGAGTGAATGGCGTACCTGGGGTTAGTGTTCATGCTGGGAACTGAAGTAGTACAGGGATATCATTCCTGTTTAAAGTTGTTGTTTTACAGCCCCTGCAATGTAGGTAATGTTTGGTTTCTTTGCGAGTTTTGGGTTATCTCTTTTTCCTGGCTCTCACAGACTCATAATATCACTACATTCTTACTGATATTCCACACACAGCAGGAAAGCACTAACCGCTTGCCCAGGTTACAGCGTAATGTGAATTGTAAATGTCTGTCAACTACATTAGCATCAGGACCATTCTAACATAATTATTTTCCGCCCCAAAACTAAATACAGTTACAATGGGCACTATGGGTTAAAACGGCACATATACTTTTTATGATAGTTTTAAATATAGGTTAGGTTAAAAAATAGACCATATTTGTGTTTATCACCCTGTCAGTACTGACGTGGAGTTGAAGTACTTTCTCTATAGAATGTTTTTGTATCTAATGACAGGTCTTTGTGTGTGTGTGTGTGTGTACTTGCAGACGGTTCGGAACAAAGTGTGCATCGTGCCAACAGGGTATCCCTCCGACTCAGGTGGTGCGTAAGGCCCAGGACTTTGTGTACCACCTGCACTGCTTCGCCTGTGTCATGTGTAGCCGACAGCTAGCCACTGGTGATGAGTTCTACCTGATGGAAGATGGCCGACTTGTATGCAAGGAGGACTATGAAACAGCTAAACAGAACGGTAGGTGTCTGCCGGGGCCATCTTTCTTTTGCTTTGGGCCTGTGTATTTGGGTGAATCTTTTTGTCTCGTCTCCCTGGTGACCTTATTTAACAACCTCTGGCAATATAGTAACAGACTTACAGCCCAAAGCTGGTTCACTAGTGTTTCATGGGTGGTGCTCTGACCATTTGCTAAGCTCCTGTTAGGGATATATGGAGAGTGATGCGGGACTGAGCAGCCCATCCTAAAGCTTTCACAGAAGAAGTTCAGCAGAACGTTACAATAAACACATTCATGTACAATGGTACTGACAAATTGAGGGATCATAACAAACATTGTGAACAGAGATATCATGAACCTGTCCGGATAGGGTCCCAGTGTCTCTACATGTCCTCACTGGACATTAAATCTCCAGTTTCTGTGACCTTCGATGGATCTGATTCTGAGAGGTGTGCTTATGTATTTATGTATATTTCCATGGCGCACAATTGATTATGTTAAGTGATGCAATGCAATTTTACAGTGGGCCTCTAATAACTCCCCTTAACTGGCATTCTCCTGGGAGACGTATGTCCCCTAAAGCTTGAGTGGGACAGTTTTCAAAGGGTATTGACAAGACATACAGGACTATCAGTCCACACCAACAAGTTATTTACTAGTCAATAGACAACGTACAATATAAGTGTTTTGAAAAGCAAAAACCCCCAGGTTGTTGATTAAAAAAATATTTTGAATATTTATATAGTCACAAATATTGTAACTTCTCTAACAGGTATTCTATATCCGTTTGCATGTCTTTCACAGATGATTCAGAGGCAGGTGCAAAGCGACCACGGACAACCATCACAGCTAAACAACTGGAGACCCTTAAAATTGCGTACAAGAATTCGCCAAAGCCAGCACGTCACGTCCGGGAGCAGCTTTCCTCTGAGACGGGGCTGGACATGAGAGTAGTGCAGGTCTGTGCCTTCTCACCACAGGAGCTCAAATACAAAGCTTGGCAATTGTCATGTTCGGACGGGCTTCAGAGTACATCCTAGTGATAACAGGAAGCTCTAGACATGGAGAGAAAACCTCTCTACGTTCTTAAGAAAACTTCTTTATTTCCACAATACCAGGTATGGTTCCAGAATCGTCGTGCAAAAGAGAAACGCCTGAAAAAGGATGCTGGGCGTCACCGCTGGGGTCAGTTCTACAAAAGTGTCAAGCGAAACCGAGGCAGCAACAAAACTGAGAAGGAGAGTTCTGCGGACGACGCGGGACTGAGTGACAGTGAGCTTAGCTTCAGAGGTCAGTATGGATAACCGGAGTGTGCCTCACTCCATCTGCCAAACGCGGCCTAGGAGAGAAAATAACAAGAGAAAAGAAAGTAGCTTTGGCACTGCATGTGACTTTTTTGGACTACCCCGTGTTTTATATTTATTTGATGTTTGTGATGCCGTTTTGGGAACTCATTAAAGTCTCAAGCCACTTTTAAATGGAGGGCATTTTTACGAGAAATGAAAACACTGTAGCAGAAACTCTATAAAGCAGGTGAAGCTTTTAGTCAATTAGAGGGAAGTACTCTGGGGCATTGTTGTTATAAAAACAACACAGTAGGGACCGTCTGGGACACATATTTTGCATTGCATGCACAAACCCTTTCTGTGGAAGCTGAAGGTAAATCACAGACCCTTTGTTCACTTATGAAGTGCTAGGGGAACACTATTCGACACAACACACTTTGGATATTTACCAATAGGAAAAGGAAAGATTATTTTCCCCAATAAACATTTTCATAAAGGCACTTTATTCTCTTTAAGTATAAAAGCTGTGTTATGTCGATTTAGTTAATGACAGTTCCATGGAAGTGTTCAAATGTCTTTGTTTAACTAATTGATAGCTGCTAACTCCTTCCTCTCTCCCACCCCACCAGACGACCAGATTCTATCAGACCTAAGCCACACCAATGGCCTGTATGGGAGTGTGGGCGATGTGGCCAACGGGGGCCTGTTAAACGGAGGCTTTTCTCTAGACGCTGCTGGACAGCCCTATCATGACATTCGGGCAGGAAGTCCTTACGGCCTCCCTCAGTCTCCCTCGTCAACCGCCTCACTGCCAGGCCACACTCCACTGCTCAACAACCTGGGCTTTACCATGGAGAGCATCCTGGTTCAGGGAGGGCAAGGCGGTGTGGGACAGGCTCTCAGGGCCATGGCAGGAGGTCCCACCTCTGACCTATCGACGGGGAGCAGCACGGGATACCCAGACTTCCCCACCAGCCCTGCTTCGTGGTTGGACGAGATGGACCACTCCCAGTTCTGAGCTCCACCCATGAACATGGCAGATTGACTGGGGATAAGGGACAGATAAAGCAGGCTTTTTACATTTCTATTATGGGTGTAGAAGTGGTAGCCGCGCCCCACTTCAACCAACGTCCTCTGACTGAAGAGAATGTGGGGACCTACCACAAAATGGAATGGCTGGATGATACACTACTGAATGTTAAAATTACACTGTATTATAAGGTTACTTTTTTATGAGCAGATTTTTTCCCTATCATTCTTTCAAATATCTGGATTGGAAATTTCCAGCATGAGTTGTGCATTGGGTTGGTGTTTGTCGTTCAACCCTGAGGCAAGCGTGAACCGTCATCAGCAATGTTAAGGCCACAATCTACAAGGAATCCCTAAAAAAGAAGCTTCCTGCATGCTTCAGAATGAGGAGGATCAATGTTTATATCGAAGCCTTTTACATTAGCAACGCACTTTAAAAAATGTCTTTTTGTACATGGACAGCAACAAACGGAAGAGAAATGAATGCACAATGCAACTGGGCAGCGTTTCATTATCTGAAAAATTATTTCATACAGTGGCACAAGTCTAACTTCCCCATGCTAAGGATTTTGATGTAATACTGAAACTAACAGCACCAAGTTTTTAGAGATTACTGTGCAGGTCTTGCAGATACTTCTGTGTCCATGAGGGGAAAGTTGCTAGCTACTAACCCATTCTCTATAATACACAGTACGTGCTTGACTAGTTCTCCGCTGTGAACTAACTCTAGTTCTGGTTGTTCACTTTTGTCAGTATTTGTTTTACTGTTGTCCCAGTAACTCCCAGGTTATATTCTCTGCAAGGGTAAGATAAGGGTAGAAATGTAAAGGCAAGCCAGTAACAGTGTCATTGCAATTTCATTTAGATATATTCTTCTGAATGGTGTAGCTGACAAGATGGTGAAAAGTCTGAACAGTCCTCCTGGCTACAGTAGCTTTGGCTGCTTAGACGCTACTTTACTCCATAAACAGCTGCAGTATCACTTCTTAAAGTCAATTCATGTAAAAGGGATTATCAAAAGTAATTATATGAGCCAGTGTGAAGCAGAGGATGGCCTGGTTGTCAAGGTATCAGAATATGCTGTTGTCTCGTGTGTCGTATGTCATGTTGTGTATCTTAGGAACTGCACTGGGTCAGATGAAAGGTTTTACAAAATCTCAGTCTTGACTGATGGTGATGGTTTCAAGAACTTTGTTGTGTCTAAAAACGTACCACAAGAATAAGTGAAGGCTTACAAGGGGCACTTCCTGAAAGAACAAACATTTGATAAACGTTGATATAAAATGCCATGAAATATATGGAGATGACAAACTGATTTGTCAAAGATGCAGACCGACAACAGAAAAATGTCTGTAAAATATTTCTCAAAATTTCAATGGCTGTTAATTTATATTTATTTTCATATTGATTGCCAAATGTAAAACCAGGTGAAAAGAGCATACATTATGCCAACCAGAAAGAAAAACAACAAACAAAAAACGACACATGCAAATAATGTACACGTACCTATATTGTTTTGTTTAATCTATGTTGCCTCAGAACTTTGCGTCTTAATCGTTGTAAATATTGTACAGTTTCGAAGGGTGTTGAAAGTCTTGTTTCATGAGCACTATTTATTGCCATGTGTCTTTGAAAAAGATGAAAAAGAGAGCACTGAATCTATTCATATATGCCTTCTGTGCAATGGTATGAACTGTGTACAGTAAAATCTATATGAGGAAATAAAGCTAAAATGTCTTTGGATTAAAGTTGGTTTATTTCTTTTCACTGCGGTTGGAATGTATGGGCATTCAATCTGAAACGAAAGATAACTAATTAAATCAGCAATGGATAAGTATGGGCCAAAAATAGAGATTTCCAGACAGAAAGGATGTTGTTTGTAAAACACCAAAGACTGTACAGAAACTAAGACGATGCCCCCATTCTGTTATTTTCATTGACATAAAATGTATTGTGCATAACATGGTTGTGCTATTGAGTGGGCTTTCTCGGTTTCTGTACTGTTTGATATTAAGGATATATTCAATTTTAATTCGGTGGAACAGCAGCAAGTCAGAATTAAACCGAAGCTTAAAAATATGTAGAGCAATGGAAGTGAGTTTGATAAAATGGTTGCAATTCATAAGTGCATAAGTATTTAGCAATGACTTAGGTTATAGCTACTCTGTATAGAAAAGTGTACTTTATATTACAGTGCAGAATACCATATCTAACAACAACTCGTTGCCATAATATAATGGCGATGTAGTCAATATGTTATTAACACACACACGTGTCATACATAATTACTGAATAAGATTGTCTGCTAGCTGATATAGAAATTATCATGTAAATGTTCCGCACTTCTCAATTCCGTTCACAAAATAAAGAATATCTGAATGAAAGAGTGGACAAAAAGTTTTTGCTCACTCTGGCTTTCTACCTATTGTAAATTACTGCTTCTTGTCAGTTTACAATAGTCTTTGCTATGTAGGACTTTGAGTCCAATGTGGGAGTTTATTTTATATTTTTTATATTGCAAAACAATTTGCATGTTGATGCCCATAGGTTATTAATATTAAGCTCTGCGAGCAATTAAAAAAAAATTGTTCCTTTTAAGAAACACATATGTACCAATGAATCTACTGACATGATCAAAGTCAAAGTAGGTAAGGAGAGGGTCAAAGGCTTCTCATCTGTCTAAATTAACTAGCTGGCTGTCTTGAAAGTGAGACCAGCATGACATCATTAAAATACAAATATTTCAAAATGTAGAACTTCAAAATTAAGCGTATTAATGTGCACATATAATTCCTGGTTTTAATCACATTTTCTGACAATTTTTAAGTAAATACTGTACATAATGAATTTATTGTAGTCTATGGTGTGATTTCAGTGTTACAAATCAGAATATCCATGCAAATACATAATATATAAAAAATAATTAAAAATATATAAAAAACATGTGAAGTGTTGGTTAGATGGTTCATTACCTACAAAAAGACACCACAAACATTTCATATGCATAAAATTTGAAAAGTGTATATATGGCAAACTCAAGCGATCAAATAATACCTGCAATCAAATAATCTACCTGCAAAATTTACTGCGACCAGCTGAGGAATCTGTGGGTTTGCAAAAAAAAAAACAGATTCCCCCTATAACTATTGTACGGAGCCCCCCTGGTGTCAGCTAAGAAAAAAAAAGTAAACTGTTCCCTCGGTTTTATAAACTGTGCGCACGGTTTTATAAACTGTGCGCACGGTTTTGCAATCTGCGAGCACGGTTTTGCAATCTGCGAGCACGGTTTTGCAATCTGCGCGCACGGTTTTGCAATCTGCGCGCGCGCGCACGAATTTGTAAACGTGCCCACGTAAACGTACGGAAAAGCAGAGCTGTAGTACTCGAGACCGGTCTCGGTCTCGAGACCGGTCTCGAGACCACTTTTTTAAGGTCTCGGTCTCGTCTCGGTCTCGGTTACATTTGGACTCGGTCTCGACTCGGTCTCGGACAGTAAGGACTCGTAAATTCTTCCGAGACCAGCCGAGACCAGCGTAGAAATTATCGCCCACAATTTTTTCTAGAAAAATATTTAAGTATGACATGTAGAGGCTGTATTTCCATTGGCTGTATTTCGTCCAGAGTCAGACTGTTTTTTTCTGATGTGGCTTATCCCGCCAATGGCTATCTACTTTTGAAGAAAAGCCCACCCCCAGCGTCGCTAGAGGGTGCACCCATTCACGTAAATACTTCAATCTTAAACAAATGCTCGATCATGTCTGCACAATCAGCCAATATATTCGTTTTGCCTATATTCAGTACATTGAGCACAAATAAATAATTTGTCCGAAAACACACTGCGGTTAGTAATTAAAATACATACATAATGTTGAAAAGCTACAGCCGACGTCCTTCCATGACTTTTCCTAAATACGTGCATTTTACCTTGTCCCGTTTTCAGAATTGCAAAATCACAAACCGAACAATATATAAAACTACTATTTACATGTTTTTTGATACCTAAACTGCCCTCCTGTCGCGAAAATCCCACGCCGCTGGGCGTTGGTACCCTAATTGCGGTACCCAGACACCGATCACACTTCACTGAGCCTATATGGCAATGGTTGAATGGGCGATACACAGACAAATACTACGAGAACACATATAGACAATAGTCTGATTGGCTTGGTTGAACTACAAAAAAAGAGGTACGTTTATAAAGAAATATGTTTCACTAAATAAACAGAACGAATTCCGCCAAATACATACAGCCCCATTCATGTGTCATGCGCTTATTGCACTCAATAATTAATAACGAATGAACCACAGTGTATTCATATAGCCTACAAGAGACTTCAACAAAATATTGTTTTGTATCGAAATTAAACGAATATAAACAATAATTATTAATAGACTAACTACAAATGGGCGATAAATGAAATTACTCATGCACACAGAAGGACGTGGGACATACATAAGTCCGGGGGGCATACGGCAGAAAGAGCATAAAACTGGAACGGTTATGGTCCGATCTATATGAAATTGAACCCGTTTTGGTCCGATCTTTATTAAACTGGAAGGGTTTTGGTCTGATCTATATGAACACTGTGCGCAGTTCAACCGGGTTAGTTTGCTGCTGTCTCATGTGCACTCGTAACAATAATGGACACTGTGCGTAGTGCAACCGGTTCGTTTGCGTGTCCTGCTCAAGCAGACAAACAACTGAAGCTGCGTGCCTGTGGACGGATAAATCATTATAAATAGATTTGTTTATCGGCCAATCATGCGCAAATCATTTGATTGCAAGTCGCTTGTGATCTAAAATGTGTTAGCATTTACTACATCAACATAGGACATACAGTTTGATGGATTTTCATTTATTCGATTTTTTGAAATTTTAATATCATAGCCTGTGCATTTTAAAATCATGTTTTTATTTTCGTATTTTATGTTTACATAAGACAATAAATAGGCCTAGATACTCTTTTTATAAAATTAATTTAATTCAGGATGACAACACAGTAGATGATCTGATGCTGTTGGTCAAGTGTTTTTTTGACATTGGTCATTGGACCAAAAACATGTCATATTATTTAGTGTTGATATGACTGGTCTCGGTCTCGGCCCCCTTTGGTATCGGTCTCGTCTCGGTCTCGGCCACCTTCGGTCTCGGTCTCGTCTCGGTCTCGGCCCCCTTCGGTCTTGGTCTCGTCTCGGTCTCGGCCCCCTTCGGTCTCGGTCTCGTCTCGGTCTCGCTTTAGGTGGTCTCGAGCACAGCTCTGCGGAAAAGTGTACATTCCAGAGAAGACGTCACGAGTGGCATACTGTCAGCAGCCTCTGCATCCGACAAGTAAGTGATATTTATCTAGATTTGAGGATACATGTAATGCTATATTGTGTATTGCATTGTTCGTTTTCTTGCTTTCTTAACTTCCGTTGCATTAATTGGGCATTTCACCCAGTCCAAAACCTTACAGTTAGCTAGGCTGCTGTTACAGCTAGGAGGAGGTCTGGGTAGATTGGTGGGGGGTTTTGTTGCCTTAACATAATGTCTACCGAAATAGTAAGAGCAACTATAGACTGCTTCTGATTTTTACAGTGCTCTGTAGTCTGGTCACCTATTACAGATTTCATGTGTTACATACATATGAAGATACCAACAGGTAAAGGCAAATGTATTCTTCAACACACTCCTGCTGGTATCTCTGTCTCTCACATTTTGATAAGTTTATGACCATACTTCTATATCTGTATATGTAGTCATATTCCTGTTTTGTTTGTTCTAGGTGATTTGGTTCCATGGTTGTCCGGTGATCTCAACGGAGGATAGGACAATAGAGGATATAGATATGTAGAGAGATATATATATTTATATATACATTTATTTAGAGATATATTATATAGATTTATATTACATCGATATGAGAGAGAGTGTGTGTGTATTATTTATATATTATATATATATATATATACACAAACACATACGTATTTGTGTGTTGAATACATTTTTCACATGTTTATATAAACATCTAAATGTTTAATATTTGTTCCAATTTTATAAACATAAGTGCTTTGTTTTTATAAACATACAGTAAATGTATTGTTCCAATACAGTTTTTAAAATACAGAACTCTATTTTGAAAGGGTGTATTACATGCCAATTCAATAGGTTATGGTGTTATTACATCATCTATTCGTTTTCTTATTTTTGACACAACAGGGAATGTTACCAGAGAAGAATAATAGAAATGTCCCTTTTATTATTTATATTTTTTGTAAAGGCTGTTTCCTGTTCTTTTTTTGAACTATTAAACAACTCAGATCTGAGTGTGTGTATATGAGTTTCTCATTCTAGGGGATTCCAGGGGGGAAAACAGATGTTTTATTGTCTGTGGGAGCACCAAAAAAGCAGGTTACTGATACTCTCAGAAAGGTAAGTCTCTTGGTCTGGTAGGTGTGACAGAACTATCTGAAGGCCTGAAAAGACAACTCAAAGAACAACAAGACATATAAAATTGCCAACTAAATTTATTTATTTAGTACAATTTGTCACTGCATTTGAAAATCTACTTAAACTCTACCCTCTATCCTACTCATGTTGATCTCACAAAATGTAGTATTGTTAGACCCTGTAGCTTTCATTAGCATATGCTTTGCTCAGTGTGTGTATGTCTGAGACGTTCAACATCAGTCATTGTATCATCATCGCTGTAGTCTCCTAAGGCCGGAAGCCCATCAATGCTGCGCTTTGTGTAGCTCACTTGATGCATTTCAGTAAGTGAGGACTTGGTTAGACTACTTTTGAAATGCCTCTGTTACCTATCAATGTAAATTGAATATTGTAGTCAGTTCTCTCAGGGAAAGGTAAAGGTCAATGGCCATGTATGCATCCATAGGAACATGGAGGTTGTTTGGGGCCATTAGGTAGGTGCAGAGGGTGAACACATCTTCATCACAAGCAATGTCACTGCGGTGGATGCAGTCAGAATCACACCTCATGCAATCTTCCTCAGACACCTGGCAAAGATACTGTTCTGTGTTATATAGTTCTGAGATAGCATACATGGAATCAGGCCGACCAATGGGGAACATGTTCGTTCCTTGATGGACGAATCAGGTTGCTGTTCCAGGTCTCCTTGGTTGAATCCAAATCATCTTGCAAAGGTGAGTGGTAGAGTATAAATGATGTCCAGTTCTATTGGCTCAACTTCATCCATTGGAAGGATCCTGCCTACTTCTCACTGACACACAGCCTGGAGAGGAAACATACAAGGGGAAAAGTATTGGGAGTCTTTAATAAACTCAAACACATCATTCTAGCCATTTAGTTATAGTAACTGAGAAATCAATGCACTTGCCAGTATTTACTAGGATGTGACTTATGTCCATATGTATTTAACAAATGACATCTTACGAAAACAGGTGACCAGACTACAAAGCACTGTAAGAATCAGAAGCAGTCTATAGTTGCTCTAACAACTAGACTACAGAGCCCTGAATCAGAAGCAGTCTATAGTTGCTCTAACAACCAGACTACAGAGCACTGAATCAGAAGCAGTCTATAGTTGCTCTAACAACCAGACTACAGAGCACTGAATCAGAAGCAGTCTATAGTTGCTCTAACAACCAGACTACAAAGCACTGAATCAGAAGCAGTCTATAGTTGCTCTAACAACCAGACTACAAAGCACTGAATCAGAAGCAGTCTATAGATGCTCTAACTATTTCGGTAGACATTATGTTAAGGCAACAAAACCCCCCACCAAGACCCAGACCTCCTCCTAGCTGTAACAGCAGCCTAGCTAACTAACTGTAAGGTTTTGGACTGGGTGAAATGCCCAATTAATGCAACAGAAGTTAAGAAAGCAATACAACGAACAATGCAATACACAATATATCATTACATGTATCCTTAAATCTAGATAAATATCATTTACTTGTCGGATGCGGAGGCTGCTGACAGTATGCCACTCGTGACGTCTTCTCTGGAACGTACACTTTTCCGTACGTTTACGTGGGCACGTTTACAAATTCGTGCGCGCGCGCGCAGATTGCAAAACCGTGCGCGCAGATTGCAAAACCGTGCGCACAGTTTATAAAACCGAGGGAACAGTTTATAAAACCGAGGGAACAGTTTATAAAACCGAGGGAACAGTTTACTTTTTTTTCCCTTAGCTGACACCAGGGGGGCTCCGTACTATTGCTTTATTGAAAGCAAACTTGCCAAAATTCAAAACAAAATTCTATATTTTTGTCCCCTAAAAAAAATTGGGGTGGTTCATCAGGTTTAGGAACAGATAGTGTAGCCATTTATCAGACTTGCTGTCAGTTTAGATCATTCCAGATTTTTACCTGTTTGTTATGAAAAAATGAATTTGAAAAAAAAAAATCTGATTGTCTATCCAATACACAGTGGATATAACAAGTCTACACACTCCTGTAATAATGCCAGGTTTTTGTGATGTGAAAAAATTAGACAAAGATAAATCATGTCTTGTCATTAACCTTTTCTACCTATATTATACTACATGAATAATTAAATTGAAAAACAAACTGAAATCTTTGAGGGGGAAAAATACTAAGTAAAAACCTTACCAAACAACAATAACTTGGTTGCATAAGTGTACAATAATACTTTGTTGAAGCACTGAAAAACAGAGTCCCAAAGCATGATGCTGCCACCACCATGCTTCACTGTTTGTATGGTGTTCATTGGGTGATGCGCAGTGTTGTTTTTGCGCCAAACATACCTTTTGGATTCATGGCCAAAACTTTCAACCTTGGTGTCATCAGACCATAACACATTTTCCCACATGCCTTTGGGAGACTAGATGCTTGTTTCTGCAAACTTCAGTCAGGCTTGAATGTTTGTCTTTGTAAGAAAAGGCGTCTTGTCACCCTACCCAATAGCCCATAGGTATGAAGAATACGGGAGATTGTTGTCAAATGTAGCACACAGCCAGTACTTGCCAGATATTCCCGCAGCTCTTTTGTGGTTCCGGTAGGCCTCTGGGAAGCTTCCCAGACCAGTTTTTTTTCTTCTCTTTTCATACATTTTGGAGGGAGGTCCAGTTCTTGGTAATGTTGATGATGTTGATGTTGACTGTCTTCAATGTGTTCCATGGTATATATAATGCTTCAGAAATTATTTTGTACCCTTCTCCTGACTGATATCTTTCAACAATGAGATCCCTCTGATGCTTTGGAAGCTCTCTGCAGACCATGGCTTTTGCTCTGAGATGCAACTAAGAAAATGTCAGTAAAATCCTACAGGAACAGCTGACCTTTATTTGTGACCAGAGTCACTTTAAATGATGGCAGATGTGTAATGAATTCTATTTAACATTAGTTTGAATGTGATCGATTAAATCTGAACACAGCCACATCCCCAGTTATACGATGGTGTGTACACTTATGCTACCAGGTTATTGTAAGGTATTATTTCCCCTCCTCAAAGATTTTAGTTTGTTTTTCAATTTAATTGTTCTTATTATAGGTCACATTAAAGATGGAAAAAGTTCTGACATGATTTATCTTTGTTCCATTTTTTCACATCACAAGGGGTGTGTAGACTTTTCATTTCCACTGTAGATATCTGGTGCTTTTAGGCATATTTCTACTCAATATAGAAAAGTAATACATCCAATTAGCAAACTAGCAAATTATATCTAGTTAGCTGCTATGAAAATACTAGGGCAACACAGACAATACAAGAAGTTTAGGCATTGGGCTACTATGAGCTTTAGAAAATGCTAGTATTCTAGATCCTAGTATGGCATAACCATAGCAGCTCAAAAATGGCCTTCTGAGCCTGCCCAGAATATTCATAGATGACCCTAAGAGTGGTGATTGATCCTTAAAAGCAGTTGTGGTCACTGAAATGTTTCCTTTATTTTAAAAGTTGCCTGTAGGGGGTCATTTAAAAAGTAGAGATGATATTCTCTATATTCATATAACTTCTCCTAAGTGAAATAAATCCAGTTATTCAGCCAAACTGACAGAAATAAATAAACAGTGGTGGGTATTGGTTTTCTGTCTGGAGTGGTTCTTGGCTGGTAGTGGAGTGTTTTGTTTGTAAGCTGTCACACGAAAGCCCCACCCACCCTGGAGAAAAATCGAGGCAGTAGCAGCACATCTGCTCGCCTGCTGCCAACACTGATCCCTCCGCTTGGAAAGACTGCAGCAGATTGCAGTTTGGCACGGTCAAATCTTTCCTTAATCCCTGCACTGTTAACTAATTGTCAACTGCTTTGGGAAAAATGGGTAAATATGTTTTGTGGTCAAACCAGACATAAAGCAGTATTGAAGAAGTCATAAATACAGGAGGGCATACCACGCGTCCTGGAAAATGAACTAATAATGACCCGTATCTATTGTTCTGTTCTTAACAATTTATCATGACCTGAATCCAAGAGCTATAGCTGTGCTAGACAACTGAAACACGGTGGCAACAAATCATGTAAAAATAATGTTGTATAATAATACACCCATTATCCAGACTTGTGTCATATCTAGTGTCCTTTTCGAAATATAACTTTACAAAAAGACAACTGCAGTACTAGTGTAGTAACAGCAGTCAGAGCTGTGTTTTAAAAACAGTAAATGCAGAATAATTGCAGTATGCTGCACTTTAACGGCAATTCTACTGCAAAATTACAAGAATGAAAAATGTTTGGTTTGAAGAATTTGCTGCACACGTAGTAATAAAACATTCTTGTATCAGTTTTACTGCAGTGTACTGCAGTTTACATCGCTATGATTGAAATCTTTTTTCAATGGTAAGTATTATCGATTTGATTGTGTTTTAGCTATTCCTCTTCAGTCACAAAAGCAAAGTGTAGCAGAGCAAGCATGTTTGCATAGAACGCCACAAAACAAGCTGATTTTATTCAGCCATTGATTAGACAAGCCATGGGCATTAATGGATAGCCTTTAATAATGCTGCCGTACAAAGATAAACAGCGACAAAGACATTTAGGATAATTTACACAGCACTTACAGCACTAGTATACAAATAAATCTGTGAAATTCCTGCACTGTTGCTTTTGCAAAGATGACAAACACAAGCACAAATGCCATTATCATCGATCTGAGGCTTTTATTACAAACGTCCCGAAGGCAACAATTCTATGTTCTTTCTGAAGGAGAGGAATAAATTAACATGTAAATAGATATTTGGTTCAGACTAAACTTAATCTCGGACATCAAGACAAGTTTTTTTAAATCTGCAAATTATGTTTCATAACGTTTGGTGATGCCTGCCATGACAGAGTGGAGCTTTAAAAAAGCTTAGGTCACAGAGAGGCCTCTCAATGACAACTCCAAGGTTGTTTCTAGTGAAATGAGGTTATTTTCACTGGGTCGTTATAGCAGAAATGGGATTGTTCCCATATAATTAGAGAAAGAGAGGGTTGTTAACAGGATATTGGCTTCAGAGTCTGGTGAGATGCTGCCTATTAGAAGGTCCTGATGAGAGGTAGGCACGTGAGTGTCTGTGAAACAGCTTTGATCCCTATCGCCTTGAGTCGCAGCAGACGGCAGCGCCTGTTTATAATGCACTAAACACTCGGATTTGCAACAGAGACTTATCAAGTCCTCTCTAAGATATTAGAGGGATGTATTTCACCACAGAGCCGGGATTCTGCTTACTGTTAAATTCCAAGCAATACTGTTCTGGGGACTAGCAGGCGGATTGCATTAAGCGTTGGCCCGTACAACATGCTATTGCTTTTAGCCCCCAGACTGTGGAGAGGAGAGGTCCCTGTAACGAAGCGTGGCCATCTGTCTCTAATGGTGTTTGAGAACCCGAGAGAAGAGACTTGTAAAAATGCATAAATGTTAAGTAAAGAAGGTTTGAGCAATATCGGCTGCGATTTGAAAGGAGGCAGTGTCAAGAGTAAAGAGCCCGAGGAAAATGTAGGTCCATAATGGATAGATAATGGGCTTAGTGTCACAGTTGTGCAGACATGCCCACGGAGCATGCCGTCACCGACTCCGGTTCTGTACCAATCGGGATTTAGGAAATGACTGGAAGATGGGCCATACAGCCTTTAGAAATATACAACGGCATAATTCCTGGTTGTGTGTGGAATGCATAACAAGGAATAGGTCATAAATGCCTCTCAATTTGTCTTTCAGCAATACCACAAGTGAACAGAGAGCCTGGGCTGGGCCATCGCTCTGTTCTGTATGTATGGGGAGTGATAGACACGCTCTACTTTATTGTGACTGTTATTAAATGCCACATGTTCAGAGAGATTTTAAGAGAAAGGGGGATTACAGCTTGTCCCCATTGTTCAAATATGCATTAGCTTCTTTATCAAGCGGTGGTTAAGAGCCGAGACTCCAGATTTAGTATTCTCAGCTGTTGTGAGGGAGGTGGTGCCAAAGAGACTTCCCTGATCAGACGGGCTTACAGAAAAACTAAAGCAGATTTTAAAGGCCCATGAGTTGGATATTTGGAGAGTATCCAAATAAATGTTAAGTGACATAATAAGAGGTGGGTCAACGAGGTGGGTTTAGTCACCTTGTCAGGTGATGTGTGCGCTATCTATATAAGAAAGTCTAGAGGTTAGTGCAATTCCGCAAATCAAAGGAAATCTGTATTTCTGTTTTTGGAAAGAAAGTTCCAATGTATTGTTCCTGCAAATTGGTCTGGATGGGAGTGTGCTAAAATAAAAATAAATGTGTGTGTCACCATGCCATATTATTGACAAGGTGTTAACTGCCTGAACCGTCTGAAAACATGCACTGTAGAAAACATTTGCATTATTTTAAAATGTTCTTTTAGTTATTATGACAAGTATGAATTGTTAATAAGCATTCTTCTGAATATAATTAATATATTCCATAACCCTATGTTCTTATTCTAATTTTACCAGCTGAATTGACAATCATAACATTCTCATTTACAGCAAGAATCAAGGAGTAGTTATTAACCCAGGAGCAAAGAAATAATATTTTAACCTGGTCGGCTCGTTATTCAATGTAGAAACTCTTCAGTTGTTGGTAAAATTGTCTAACAGCTGCACTAACGAACTTTGGACAAGCAGGCAGATTGAAAAATAGGACCAGTAAGCGAAAGACAATTGGATCGAATCCCAGAGATCATAAAGTGAACAATCAGCCATATTGTCCTTGAGCAAGATAAGTCAATTCTTAGTCCTCCTGTAAGATCCGTCTCCAAATGGAAAATGTAAAAAATATTTCAAGTGGTCAGAAGTCAGAAAAACAGAATGAACCTCTTTTTGGTTGAACTCGTTTTTTTTAATGGCAATGAAAATGGACGCATCATTTGACATGAAACATGGAAGATTATGAAATGATGGGTTGCAATGTCAAAGTGGGAAAACCTTTACTGCAGAGGAAGAGATCTGGGTGGGCATGGGGGTGGGCATTGGGTGGGCATGTGGGTGGGCATGTGGGCTTAGCCCTTGGGTGAAGTGTACTGGTGCAGCAGTGAGGAGATGGCGCTGGATTCTGTGACCTCCTCCGGAAGAGAGCCCTCCTGGTCTTTAATTGATGGATCTGCTCCGGCCTTTAGTAGCAGCTCAACTATCTCAGCAAACTCGCATGCAGACGCTGCAAGACAGAGGAGGAGGAGTAGCAGGGTGAGAAATTGGTCATGTCTAGATTGGGGATGTCCAATTCACTTTTTAAGGCCATGTCTGGTTGCAACAACTTCATAGCAGGTTCCAGAGAGTTGACGATCTAGACGCAGCTTCCCACGCACATCTGGCTTAGCTGGTACACTCTTCCTCAGCCTGTTTGTTAAACTGGCAAGTCCAGATACGTAGGGCATATTCACTGGCCAACATCTACGATTGACCTCGCAGGTATCTCACCTACAATAAGGAGGTGCTAGAGAATGATGCAATGCAAAAAATCCCCCCTTGGCACCCCCTGTGGAACTATTGTATGCCACAACCATTCAAACTCCCAGCTGCAATGATGCAGGACACTGACCATCTTGGGGTACAAGAGATTTCATCCTGAAGCTCTGACATATTTAATAATCTTGGGAGGTATGCCAATGTAGTATATACTAAATGTTCTGAAAACGACAATAAACTTATCCGTATTTTTTACGGAACCTGAATTGCTCATTTAAAAAGCATAGGATCACCTTGAAAAGGCTTCAAGTTCACTAGACCAGACATGCTCATGGCACAATGTCGAAACACAGTCGCTAAGCACAGCACATCAGACTCATTGGTGTTTATATTCCTTAAGTTTTATCCTTTGTGCAGAAGTCAATGAAAAGCTCATATGGAGACCCACTGACATTGTCCTGAACCTGCGGTTGGCTGAAACATTCCTATTTGTGCCCGATTGGCAATTTGTGTCCCACTAAAAGGACTTGCAGACTAGGCTTAGATAAGCGGCATTTTCTTAACCCAGTTAGTGAGTCGCTGATGCACCTAGATTCCCTTGTGCTTTGAGTGCTTTTCTCAGCCAGTGTCAATCGCTCTCTCCTTTTAAAGAGAGCCTCGTTCTCCACTGTGACGGGCTGATGTCAGCGGGAATATCTGATTGACAGCGGGCCCTTTTAACCCCCAGCCCAGAGGTGGCTAGAGTGCCACACGTTCTAAACAGGGAGGGGAACAGAGGGGCTTGGTTATGTCAAGTTCTTGATTTCTCTTCCTCTTTTAAATTGTATTTTCTTTTTTTCCCCAGAGTGGTTCCACCGTATGGGGCCTTGAGCTGTAAACCCCCCCCCCCGGGAGTCGTTGTGGAGGAGTACAATTTATAGTGCGCAGTAAACCCACAATTAATCAGCGGACAGCCACTGTGGCCCTGTGCAAAGACAGGTGGGAATGAATTTTCATTCTGTGCTATTTGTCTCATGGAGTTCATCGCTTATGTTTATTAGTCTTTACTGTATGTGCCATCCCCCTGTTCAATATGCTTCCCCGGTGGGGGTCAGGAGAATGTTTGATGCCACTCACGTGCCCACTATCCACCCTACGGCCCCTCAGCTCGGCCAGGGGCCAGATGGTGTCCCCTCACCCACCAAGGGCTCAAAGGACACGGGGACCGCCCATGGGAGGGCGTCATAACAGGGTCCAGGGGAGCGCTGTTGATTTCCTTGGGGAAACCTGGTCATTATTACACACAGCCCCCATACACTGGGTCTCTCTCACACGGACGCGCACACACACACACACCACTGTGTGTAAACCTATGAACACATGAACATGAGCTCACAAGCAAACACGCGCACGCACACACACACCACTGTGTGTAGACATATGAACAAATGAACATGAGCTCACAAACAAACACACACGCTCTGAAATATTGGCATAGAGAAGTGGAAAAAGGGAGGGATGAAAGCGACGCTGAATGATGAAAGGAATCTGAGATAACAACAGCAGTAACACAGGCGAACAGGGGGAGAGAGGAGAGAGGGGGAGGAGAGAGAGTCAAAGAGGGAGGAGAGGGCAGGGAGGGGGAGGAGAGAGAGTCAAAGAGGGAGGAGAGAGAGTGAAAGGGGGAGGAGAGAGAGGAGAGAGAGTAAAGAGGGAGGAGAGAGGGCGGGGAGGGGGAGGAGAGAGAGAGTGGGAGGAGAGAGTGAAAGGGGGAGGAGAGAGATGGCGGGAAGGAGGAGAGAGAGAGAGAAAAGGGGGAGAGGGAGGGGGGAGGGGGAGGGAGAGAGAGAGTGAAAGGGGAGGAGAGAGATGGCGGGAAGGGGGAGGGAGAGAGAGAGAGAAAGGGGGAGGAGAGAGAGGAGAGGGGGAGGAGCGAGAGTGAAAGGGGGAGGAGAGAGAGAGTGAAAGGGGGAGGAGAGAGAGGAGAGAGAGTGAAAGGGGAGGAGAGAGAGGCGAGAGGGGGAGGAGAGAGAGGAGAGAGGGGGAGGAGAGAGGGGGAGGAGAGAGAGGAGATAGAGGGAGGAGATGCAGGCCAACTGAGCAGATGGACACAGGCTTTCCTATTCCCATGCAAACATGAGCACCCACAGTCACACAGTACCAGTCAAAGGTTTGACCACACTTACCTGCTAAGGTGAATAGTAACGCACAATATATAAATATATAGTGCAATATACAGTCTAACTAAACACATGCATTCATCCAGTCAAATCTCACCTCTCTGGGAGAGTTTAGTTTATGAGGTTTCCTTACCATAATGTAGCCCTGTTTGGCCCTCATCATCCTGTAGAAAGAACAACAGAAAAGTTAAGAAAACCTATTCAAATGTCAAAACCAATCAAACCTAAAAACTGCTTTTGCTAAACAAGTCTGACTTTCACCCAGATATTATTAGGGCATATTTAATCCTTGTAACAATGTTAAGCATAATCTTATTGCTCAGTTTTTTTCCAGCAGAACAGCGCCAAAACCAGTCAGTTCTAAAGTTTCTGCTTGTGGGTTCCAAAGTTGAGAAAAACGATTAGCTCTACACTAAATTTTAAAACAATTCAAGACAAAAGGGATTATGGGAAAAAGATTAAATATTGATCTCAACCTCTGTGAACGATTAAACCTTTCAACTTGGGAGAGGCACTGATCCAGTGGAACCAATGGCATTAGCCCAGTAGGCCAGTGAGCCCCCAGCAGGCCTCTCTGATCCCTGCCTGCCACAGGTTAACCCACTGTGGCCAAAGAGCCAGGCGGACCTCCGTGCTCAACAGGCTTTAAAGAGATCGACACGTTCAGGATGAGGGGGGGAACATGGCCGTCTCTTGTTATTGTCCGGGGGTTGAGAGCGTGCTAAATGCATGACGCCATCACACAATAGTCAGGGTACAATAAGGCAATCTGAGCACGACCACCCCTATCTGACAAATTCAAGTGATGTCTCTGGTCTGCAGCCCAAAGCAGGGGGGCAGATAAGAATAATTTAAGACAGGGGTCAGCGTGGGTGTCAATCCAGGGGATGATGTATATCTGCAGACGTGTGGAAAGGAAGTGTGACATGTGTGTAATTCTGACATATGTATGTACGACACCAGTCATCAGCGTCTGGTTGTAATCTCTTAATTACCACGGCAACGTGATGATGACAAACAGCTAGATTGTTTTCAGCATCTAAATGCAGGATCATATGAGACCAATCACAATATTAGCAGTCCAAATAGCTATGGAAAACCCAAACTGGAGGCAGTCATCTTTATGCGATTTATAAACAGTTCAAATGTATAATCCCATTCAGATTAAATAGGCAATTCAATGGAAAACGGTTCCATTTCCAGATTTCTTTTCAAACCAATACCAGCAATTGCAAAGTTTAAACAAACCGAACAGCTCATGAATAAAAAATGTACAAAACGTAGTGATGGTGCTAAACATTGGGAGACCGGGAAGATGAGGCAACTGCAAACCAGTGACAGCACCAGCAGAACAAACCAGTGACAGCACCAGCAGAACAAACCAGTGACAGCACCAGCAGAACAAACCAGTGACAGCACCAGCAGAACAAACCAGTGACAGCACCAGCAGCACAAACCAGTGACAGCAGCACAAACCAGTGACAGCACCAGCAGCACAAACCAGTGACAGCAACAGCAGCACAAACCAGTGACAGCACCAGCAGCACAAACCAGTGACAGCACCAGCAGCACAAACCAGTGACAGCACCAGCAGCACAAACCAGTGACAGCACCAGCAGCACAAACCAGTGACAGCACCAGCAGCACAAACCAGTGACAGCACCAGCAGCACAAACCAGTGACTGCACCAGCAGCACAAACCAGTGACTGCACCAGGAGCACAAACCATTCTTCACCGTACACTGCCAAATGGTTGGACATTAGCTTCTCACAATATATCAGACTTGTTGTTTGTAAAATAACTTTGTGACAACTTCGTAGTAAAAAGGGCTTTTTGAAATCAATGTGATTGAATGAAATATGATTGTTGACTATTTTGCTTTGTTTGTGCAACCATTCCTCACTCCATTAACAGTGGTTGCTGGATTCAAGCATTTCATATATTAGTTGAAGGCCTTGGATGCGTTGTTAAACATTCAAACGTTTTTGTTTGCCATAGTTATTGATATTTATTTAAATTCTTGGGATTTTGATAGAAGATAAGGAGATGGTTCACTCAATATCGACCCTTTAGAATGTGACGTGATCCTCAACAAAGGCAAACTAAACAGGCAGACCCATTCGGATATTCTCCCAACCAATCGGTCCTCCGACCAATAAGATCAGCTTCCAATTTTCTTTTGATGATAAAGCATTTAGAATTGGTCAAAGTGTCAGAATGTAGCTGTCCGTGAAAACGCAGCCAAGTGTTTCAGTTTTAATTTCAGTACTCTATTTATTAGCCATTGGTCCTGGCTATTAAGCAGTGAACACAGCCATTAGTGGAACCAAGCCAATGTCAGATCAACAATGTTGAACCATCCCAAAGCACGTGGTCTCCCCGCTGACGGCTAAAGGGTCTGTCTAACGATCCCGAGTGAGATTCTATTGTGGGCCCCGAGGAGCACCACTTCAGGGGCCGCTGATTCCATTAGAGAGTTCAATTCCCCCCGAGATGGATAGAATACTAATGCAAATGTCCTCCACAATAAATAGTGGTGTGGGACTCAGTATTTTCCTGTAGTCTGCCCTTGTGGCAACGTTGAGTGTTTGTTAGGTACAACAGGAGTGTTAAGTTACTCTCCTAAAACGGCTATAAATCTGGAGTGGTTATTAAACTTGATGTGCAAAGCTAGCATTCATATGAAATGCACATGAGGGAAGAAATGCCTTTACAACTAATTGGCTGAGCAAACTGATGCATAGCTGTTGAAAAAATGTATGTCACCCACTCCCACGCTCTGGCTCGCGCTGTAACGGTTCCTCCTCCATGCACAATGGGAGTGGCAGATGTTTAGTGCAGGAGGAAGAGGTTGTGACCACACAAATACATACAGGAATAATTAAAGTGTAAGGGGTTTAGGTTTTAATCTGCTCACACTAATCTGGTGTTAGACCTGGACGGCGAGGACAGAACGGTGAGTGCAGGGACATTTCCAGGGCAGGCTGGGAAGACACACACGCAAGAGTTGGCCTGGGTCGAGTGGTCTAGGTGAAAACATATCGCTGCCGCGTGGGTTCGATTCCCATCTGCAGCACAATCATAAATGCTTGGCCATTTTCCCCCAGTTCTTTAATGTGTCTGTCAGGTACAGTGGAAGTGCAGTTGCCTCATCTTCCCGGTCTCCCAATGTTTAGCACCATCACTACGTGCACCAGAGACAGGGTGGTGAAGGGGGGCACCAGAGACAGGGGTGGTGGGGGAGCACCAGAGACAGGGGTGGTGGGGGGGAGCACCAGAGACAGAGGTGGTGGGGGAGCACCAGAGACAGAGGTGGTGGGGGAGGGCACCAGAGACAGGGGTGGTGGGGGAGCACCAGAGACAGGGGTGGTGGGGGGAGCACCAGAGACGGGGGGAGCACCAGAGACAGAGGTGGTGGGGGAGCACCAGAGACAGAGGTGGTGGGGGGAGGGCACCAGAGACGGGGGCACCAGAGACAGGGGGGCCAGAGACTCCTCTATCTTCACCACCTTCTCTGTCTCAAAGAAAGCATGACATTGCCATACTGTACATGAGTTACACATGAAGTACTAACCACACAGAACCATAAACTGAACACAATTAACTAGGAATAATAATAATACTACTAATAATAATAATGCACAAACACTACAATTACCAGTAGGAAAGAAAACCATGCGGGGCACACAACAAGCCAACAAGAAAAATCTTTTTTTCCCCCATTTCATATTCATAATAAACATTCATATTACCTTTCACATATCTCTAATGGTCAACACAACATTTCAGATTTAGATAGATGGATCAGATTATTTTGCTGTCTCTGGTATAACCATCAAGGTTAAAACAATAAACGCAAATATTTATCAGGTTTTACTGCAAGGCAAACATCATAGTGTTTTGTATATAATCTGTTATGAGGCAGCAGCTTCCAGAAGGAGACAAATTCATATCCAAGTTGGTGGACTGTGAGTGAGTCAGTATGCTAATGGAGCTGGGGTTCTGCTGGTCTTTACTGGGCCCTTTATATGGGCTGCAGTGTGCCGGCTGGTCCTGTGTGTCTGGGAGCAGGAGGGGGTTGTCCCGGGTCCATCCTCCTCTCAGTGTTTACTGATGCTCCAAAAAGGGGCTTGATGGAATTAGGGCAAATTGGATTGTCTCCCATGTGCTTGGATAGTGGGGGTCTTCTAGTAAGGTAGCGGTTTTCCCTGTAGTGCTCAGCTCAGTTGGGAATAACATCAGTGGCAAAGCTCTTTCTTCATAGCGTCACCAAGTTTTCCAGGCAGAAATGCCCAGATAAATGTCAGCAAACAGCTCAATAAACCGGAGTCCGTGCAACAGATATGAAAGAGCAGAAGGAGAAAACAAATGCTTCACTGCGGCTCGGTTGTAATGTCGCAGTGGGCTGAACAGCTTAGGTTTGCCAGTAAAATGGATGTTTTTATTGGTGTGATGATTGAGAGGTATGAGTCGTTACTTGAATGGGTTTGCACCAAGTGAATCAAACACAGTTTGTCTGGCTGCCTTGTTTTCTTTGTGTGTGCGGTCGGGACTATTAATACGTCCATCTCTGTCTATCAACTTGTTCGTAGGAGCCAAAACACTGTCAGATTCTCCCATCAGATTAACCTTGCAGGAGAGTGCTGGACTTCACCTTCTGAGAGAGGAAGACTACAAACAGAGTGAAACCAAACACAGATACAGACCAAAAAACATAAAAACTGAAAGAATAGACAATACAAGTGGAAAAACTAGGTCTTTCCAGTCCACATCAGAGATGCCATTTTGTCTACTAGATCCAGAACAATTCAGTGGAGGAAAAAAATGTCAAATCCACTGTCTGTCTGTAGAATCCGCAGCAGGATCAAGGCATCAGGCCGGGGAAATGTTCATATTCCGCCAATAAAAGCCTTCATGTTTTCATACAACAGCTATCCGGCAACTGCCCGTGAAATATAGTAGTTGTTCTGAAAGCCTATGTGGCTTTTAAATTAGGGATGCATGATATTCGTTTTTGGCCGATATCCGATATGCCGATAATTTTAAACTAGTTTTGCCCGATACCGATATACTTGTAGAAGAATAAATGTTCAGATTTCAAACGTCAGTCCTTACGAGTAAAATAAATAAAAATACATTTTCAAATAATTTATAATTCACGTAGCACGACATGCACTCGTTCTCTTTTCCATTTCCTAAACATGTTATCAAATGCGAATGCAATTGCAACTACTGTGTGAGAATCGGAGCACTTCGGTGAGTGTAGTCTAGTCTATCCACTGGGCAGTGGGGCTCAACATGCTAACAGGACTGGTAAGCTAATGTGACTGCCGACAACACTCTGGAGTTCAGGTAATGCGACAACAGTAGTGACGGCTAATAGCATACCGCGGCTAATAGCATAACTCGACTAATAGCAAAACACGGCTAATAGCATAACACGACTAATAGCATAACACGGCTAATAGCATAACACGGCTAATAGCATAACACGGCTAATAGCATAACACGGCTATAGCATAACACGGCTAATAGCATAACACGGCTAATAGCATAACACGGCTAATAGCATAACACGGCTAATAGCATAACACGGCTAATAGCATAACACGGCTAATAGCATAACACGGCTATAGCATAACACTGCTAATAGCATAACGCGGCTAATAGTGTAACACTGCTAATAGCACAACACGGCTATAGCTACGTCATTAGCCTGCTGAAGCCAACAACTTCCACCACACTGAACAGCTGGTTAACATGAGCAATAAATTCACTTAGTCGTTAAGCACTTTTACCTTTGGATGTTCGCTGCTGTATTTTCTAGCTTTGTCACTTAAGTAGAGGCAGCTTATGGGTTTTTGACAGCGTTTTTTCCTTCTTCCTTTTCATAAAGTCTAGGTGGTGCTCGGGATGACGGCTCTTAAGATGTGTAATCATATTTGTAGTGTTGAACGAGTGTTGTTTTACGCCTCCTCTCATCACATGTGCTTTACAACTACTGCAAATAGAAAGTTTGTTTTCTGTTTTACAGATCTCTATATACCTCCACACAGTCGACATGTAGGCAGTTTAAGTTGCTGGCGTTCATGCTACGTTCGCGGTCGTCACGCGCGCATAGTAAACACGCCACACTATCGGCAATGCTCATCAGAAGAAATATTAATATCTGCCGATGCCGACATAGATCATTTTAAGCTTTTATCGGCTGATAACGATGTCGTGCCGATATCATCGTGCATCCCTAATTTAAATCCTTTGACACCATTCTCTGTTGTAGCTAAATCTGAGTTTCCACTTCACAGAAGCCCCCCACCACCCCTGTCTCTGGTGCTCCCTCCCACACCACCCCTGTCTCTGGTGCTCCCCCACCACCACCACTCCTGTCTCTGGCGCTCCCCCAGCACCACCACCCTAACCCTGTCTCTGGCGCTCCCCCCAGCACCACCACCCTAACCCTGTCTCTGGTGCTCCCCCCCACCACCCCTGTCTCTGGTGCTCCCCCACCACCCCTGTCTCTGATGCTCCCCCCACCTCCGCCTTTCTGCCCTTCCACTGTACCTGACAGACACATTAAACAACTGGGGAAAAATGGACAAGCAATTATGATTTATGATCAATGTATGCAGCTGCAGCTGACTTTTATAATGACAATGGCAATGTGGAAAAGGGAGGGAGAAAGGCTCCGGCATCTCCAGGGTCTGGGACGGGACTTGTGAAGGCAGAATCGATATAAACCCTCCTCCATTCATATGCAGATAGCGTTATGATGAGCAGTTGCCATTAATCAGATGCACGGAAAGACAAGAGGAGAGCAGGACGATCCTGGATTACACCGGGTCTCCAATGGGCCTGCGGAACTGGCTTCTCCACTATACATGTCCAGCTTTTCATTTACATAAACATTGCCATCATATTTCACATGCATTAATCCAGAGCAATTCAGAGAACCATTTACAAATGAAGAGCCTTGCTCAAGCTTGCAGTGGTAAACTTTCACACTGTCTGTACTGAGATTTGAATTAAACATCTTTCGGGTGACTCGCCCCAAAATCAGCGAACCTGCTGTGACAGCATTATGATGTGCTCTGCGCAGCCAGTCCTCTCTGTTCACTACGGAGAGCTTTAACTGGAAATATTTGGTAACATTTTATTCCTAATGTTGAGTGAGCCTGTGTGTACGCTCATCTCTGCAACTCTGAGCTATCTAACAAGGGATCTGGAAATCCTGTGTTAAAAGGATCAGGAGACGAGGCCAACCCTAATTGAATCAGGGCAACCTTCTGCGCTGTGAGTGTTAACCTTGCCATTCAAGCGTGTGAGCGCTACCATGCTGGTGCAAATTAGCGCTTCCTCAAAGTGTCCTTGAGGTGCCGCCCCCCCCTGGCTCCATGGCAGGTCACGCCAGCCCCCCTCCATGCTCCACGGCAGGTCAGCCTGGGGCGCCCCTCTCCTGGTTTCATGGCAGGTCAGCCCAGGCCGACCCCATCCAAGCTGTGCCACAATAAATGGTCTCACAGGCTTCCTAAAGCACACTGCAGTCTTTTATTCAATTCCTGGAGAAGCAAAGCCAATGAGCCCAGGAACTGGAAACAAATGGCCCCTTTAATGTAAGTTGTTAAAAAAAGAAATTTGTGTTTGTTACTAAGAGGTCTGGTACTCTGGAATTTGGATGCAGGTTTCTAACCAAGGACTAGGTTGATTTCTACTGAGCACATATTCAAACCGCAAAGCCATTATTTAAAGGATAAGAAAGGCCCAGAAACCTGTTCAACAAGATCGGGCAACTAAAAATGATCAAATGGAAATAGATAGTTTTTCAGGAAAATTATACAAAATTAGATAATTGTCAATGGCTGGAATGATTAAGTTTGCACATCCTTATGTGGTTGTAACTGAGTTCAGATTTTAACCAATTTAATAATAAAATCATGTGGAAGGATAATTTACTGCAATCTGATAAAAACTGAAAAGATTTTGATTAGCACTAAATAAAATCAGCTGTTCCCAAACAATTTCTTTGAAGTTTTGTTGTTCGTATATATTAGGGGTGAACAATTAATTGCATTTGCAATAATATCGAGATATGATAAAAGGCTGCGATTACACTCTAAAGCAGTTTGGAGAGTAGGCGTCAACTTGGCACGCCTGTTGAACAGACAGAACCTGACAATAGGGTAACTTTTATGTCAAAATAATGCTTTTCATAATGAATGCATGATATTTCAGGTTGTTCACAAGTTAAATTACAGATTGTGTGAACTTGTCCCAATCAGCCGACCCCAGCATACATATTACACAAGGGAAAAATATTTAATCACTGGAAAAAAAGACGTTTGAAATGCACAAGCCTGAGTGTGGTCTGTACAGGTCCGCGGATTTGGAACGAGCTTCAGGAAAATCTAAAATTGTTACATCTCCGCTTTCAAGAAAAATCTGAAGGAAAATTTGCTTTCAACATATACATTATACAAAAAAATTAAATGCTAGTTTTAGGACTCTCTACATTTAAAAAAAATATTTATTAATTATTAAACTAAACTAGCATTATTTCACCCAGCACAGCCAGAAGAGGACTGTACACCCCTCGGAGCCTGGTTTCTCTCTAGGTTTCTTTCTAAATTCGACCCACCAGGGATTTTTTCCTAGCCGCTGTATATCAACTTGTATCAACAAGCTCGGTTGGGTTCAGGCTGGGTGTTTGTAAAAGCACTTTTTGACAACTGAATTTGATTGATTGATCAGCTGCTCAGTCTGCAACACAACCAGAGGGGCCTTAGTGCTACCTGTCTTTAGAGCCAAACGGTCCCACAGTGTGGTCAGTAGGCATGCGTCATCCTTAATGGAAGAGGACACATGGAACAAGAAATTGTAGCCCTGAACAGGGCCCAACAAGCCGGTTGACATCCACCCACTTTACCAAGCATGTGAAGATTTAGTTTTACTCACAGAGTTACTTGAATTGACGGGAATGGCAAAAGAGAACAATAGCGAGACAGAGACTCCACCCCCCACGAGTAGGAAATGGAGAGAGTACATCCCAGGGGAGATGAAAACCAGCCCGGCAAAGACAGCATGGCTGAAATTAATTGAGAGTCTTCTGATCACCTTCGTACCCTGGGCCATACTACACAGAACCATAGACCATGCTAAAGAGATACGTTTTTAATAGTTACTTTAATAGTGACTCTAGTCACTATAGTGAGAATCAACAGGCAGCCAATGTAAAGAGGCTAATACCGGGGTAATATGGTCAATTTGGTTTGTTCTAGTAAAGATTCTAAGCAGCCTTATTAAGTAATAATGGGAGTTTATTTATCGATTTATCAGGATAATCAGAGAACATTGCAGTAATCTTATCTTGAGGTAAAAGCAGCATGGATACATTGTTCTGCATCGTTATTTGATAAATAGTTTCAGATTTTTTGCAATATTCAGAAGTTGGAAAAAGGCTGTCCTTGAAATATATTTTTATTTTCATCAAAAGAGAGATCCGGGTCAAGTGCAGGTCTAGGTTAGGTCACAAGTGTTGAACGCAAGGTTCCCATACTATGGGTGTTCAGAGGGGTGCACTCATTAGTTCCGGTTGGTTAGTTTCATTGGGTACACCTGTTTTCAGTTGCTAATCCCAGGGGCTAATAGGTTGCTAGTTTGTGTTTATTTCAAATAAACGGGTATAGAACGACGAGTGTTCTGAGTTCTGGTTTGTTATGTAAGTAAGTTGTGTGATGCGCAATTTCATTTCAAACACAGTGTTTTCGTTCAAAGTTCTGTGTTGGTTTTTTATTCTAAAATAAATACCACAAACATTCTGCATGTGGCTTCCTATACTCCACGGCAACTATATCATGACAAAAAAACTCATTAGGGAAGTTACCACGAGGCCAACAAAAATCTTATAGGAGCAGCAGTAAAACCTTCGCAACAAATTAATTTTGCAAGAACTTTGATGTCTTAACATTATGTGAGAATGTGATATAGTCTGATGAAACTAAGTTAGAACTTTTGGCCTTAATTTCAAAAGATAAGTTAGGCACAGTGCTCACACAAAGGAAACCATAACTACTTTCAGACAAGGGGGTGGACGCATCATGCTATGGGGCTACTTCTCTTCAGCAGGGAAAGGTCAGAATGGACAATGAGTGTGCCAAAAGGAAAGCATGATCTCATAAGTAAACATGCAGACAACAAGTTTATCCCTTATTTATCCAACTACGTTTTAAGACAAAAACACTTAAGCCAAACAATATGTCGTAATGGCCAATACCAGGATGTTTAACATTATCAATATTGCCACCATCATTATCTGTTAACTAGGCTTTGTTTTCAGATAATAAATATAATAAAGCACATGAAAGAAACATTTGTATTTTTTTATGTCTATTTATGAGATTCTTCCATAGTTTATTGTGTATTCTATATTTCTCCTGTATTGCCCTTTGCATCTGACTCCCGGCATCTCGACTCTCTCCCTTCTATAGCTCATTCCCCTCATCCCCCGTTTCACTTGGTCCTAAGGGACACCTTACAGAGCTGTGCTCGAGACCACCTAAAGCGAGACCGAGACGAGACCGAGACCGAAGGGGGCCGAGACCGAGACGAGACCAAGACCGAAGGGGGCCGAGACCGAGACGAGACCGAGACGGAAGGTGGCCGAGACCGAGACGAGACCGATACCAAAGGGGGCCGAGACCGAGACCAGTCATATCAACACTAAATAATATGACATGTTTTTGGTCCAATGACCAATGTAAAAAAAACACTTGACCAACAGCATCAGATCATCTACTGTGTTGTCATCCTGAATTAAATGAATTTTATTAAAAGAGTATCTAGGCCTATTTATTGTCTTATGTAAACATAAAATACGAAAATAAAACCATGATTTTAAAATGCACAGGCTATGATATTAAAATTTCTAAAAATCGAATAAATGAAAATCCATCAAACTGTATGTCCTATGTTGATGTAGTAAATGCTAACACATTTTAGATCACAAGCGACTTGCAATCAAATGATTTGCGCATGATTGGCCGATAAACAAATCTATTTATAATTATTTATCCGTCCACAGGCATGCAGCTTCAGTTGTTTGTCTGCTTGAGCAGGACACGCAAACGAACCGGTTGCACTGCGCACAGTGTTCATTATTGTTACGAGTGCACACGAGACAGCAGCAAACTAACCCGGTTGAACTGCGCACAGTGTTCATATAGATCAGACCAAAACCCTTCCAGTTTAATAAAGATCGGACCAAAACGGGTTCAGTTTCATATAGATCGGACCATAACCGTTCCAGTTTTATGCTCTTTCTGCCGTATGCCCCCGGACTTATGTATGTCCCACGTCCTTCTGTGTGCATGAGTAATTTCATTTATCGCCCATTTGTAGTTAGCCTATTAATAATTATTGTTTATATTCGTTTAATTTCGATACAAAACAATATTTTGTTGAAGTCTCTTGTAGGCTATATGAATACACTGTGGTTCATTCGTTATTAATTATTGAGTGCAATAGGCGCATGACACATGAATGGGGCTGTATGTATTTGGCGGAATTCGTTCTGTTTATTTAGTGAAACATATTTCTTTATAAACGTACCTCTTTTTTTGTAGTTCAACCAAGCCAATCAGACTATTGTCTATATGTGTTCTCGTAGTATTTGTCTGTGTATCGCCCATTCAACCATTGCCATATAGGCTCAGTGAAGTGTGATCGGTGTCTGGGTACCGCAATTAGGGTACCAACGCCCAGCGGCGTGGGATTTTGGCGACAGGAAGGCAGTTTAGGTATCAAAAAACATGTAAATAGTAGTTTTATATATTGTTCGGTTTGTGATTTTGCAATTCTGAAAACGGGACAAGGTAAAATGCACGTATTTAGGAAAAGTCATGGAGGGACGTCGGCTGTAGCTTTTCAACATTATGTATGTATTTTAATTACTAACCGCTGTGTTTTTTCGGACAAATTATTTATTTGTGCTCAATGTACTGAATATAGGCAAAACGAATATATTGGCTGATTGTGCAGACATGATCGAGCATATGTTTAAGATTGAAGTATTTACGTGAATGGGTGCACGCTCTAGCGACGCTGGGGGTGGGCTTTTCTTCAAAAGTAGATAGCCATTGGCGGGATAAGCCACATCAGAAAAAAACAGTCTGACTCTGGACGAAATACAGCCAATGGAAATACAGCCTCTACATGTCATACTAAAATATTTTTCTAGAAAAATTGTGGGCGATAATTTCTATGCTGGTCTCGGCTGGTCTCGGAAGAATTTACGAGTCCTTACTGTCCGAGACCGAGACGAGACCGAGTCCAAATGTAACCGAGACCAAGACGAGACCGAGACCTTAAAAAAGTGGTCTCGAGACCGGTCTCGAGACCGAGACCGGTCTCGAGTACTACAGCTCTGACACCTTAGAATCCATTAAGCAATCTAGCACAGGGTAGAGTGGCAGAGAATTAACATTGGTGAGCTCCGAGTCCAGGGGATCATCAATGATGTTTAAAAAGAAATATAGAAAAGAAATAAATACATAAAAGAGTGTAATATGAAAATCAATGGCCAGGGAGCAGACACTTGGGTGAGACCCATAAAGTGGCCGTGAGTACTAACTGGACCGTCACTTTGTTTCCTCTTGCCATCAGTAAGCAGTTGAAGAAGGCTTTAATGCTCAACACAATTTATGTGGACGGTTAATAAAAGATTCTACAAATTGCAAGAAGCCCAATGAGACGAGTAGCATGAACGCTAACAGAAGAACTTGTTACTCGGAAGAATGTGAGTCAAGTTGCAATTTCTTTACATACAGTGATTCACAAAAGAAATAACTATGCCAAATACTATTGTGCATCCGTTTAACTTTTATTAAAACATGTGCTATACGACCGCAGCTAGCAGGTATAACTAATGTCAAAACATGTGCTATACGACGGCAGCTAGCAGGTATAACTAATGTCAAAATATGTGCTATACGACCCCAGCTAGCAGGTATAACTAATGTCAAAACATGTGCTATACGACACCAGCTAGCTGGTATAACTGTCAAAACATGTGCTATACGACACCAGCTAGCAGGTATAACTATCGAAACATGTGCTATACGACCCCAGCTAGCAGGTATAACTATCAAAACATGTGCTATACGACCCCAGCTAGCAGGTATAACTAATGTCAAAACATGTGCTATACGACCCCAGCTAGCAGGTATAACTAATGTCAAAACATGTGCTATACGACCCCAGCTAGCATGTATAACTAATGTCAAATAAATGCTACGCTAAATAAAATGTGCTATACGACCCCAGCTAGCATGTAGAACTAATGTCAAAACATGTGCTATACGACCCCAGCTAGCAGGTATACCTATGAAATGTCAAAACAAGTGGTTCCTAGAAGTGTAGCTAAGAGCATGTGTCAAATAAATAGGTAACATAGTAAACACATATATTTTAAATCACACCTCATGTGTGTCCACAAAACAGCAATAACACAGGAAAACATATACACCAAAAAGTGAGTTAGCTTGGCATGAGCACCGGACGCAGATTGGAAAAGCTGCAGCGATTAATTACAGTTTGTAAATGGCCCCATTAAACAAGAGGCAGCAGTTCTGGCTTTCCCGAATATCTGTAGTAATGTGTGCACTGAGTTGCGCGTGTGTGACCCACACGCCGTAGCTGCGCTATGCAAAGGAGATTTATTCCAGCCCGGTTGGGAACAATGCCAGTCACCCCCTCACCCCCCTCTCTTCACTCATGCACACACCGTTATGACGAATTTCAGGAGATATTTGTTATGACTCCGATGACTGAGCCATTTGTTATGCGAGGGCGTGATGGAAAGGGGGAGGGGATACGAACGTGTAATAATGTTCCTGCCATAGAATTTCAATTAACCGCTGGTGTATTCAAGTGCCTGTATGTCCGCAGTGCTGTTTACTAGTTTAATAACCAAGGCCGGAGATACTTGAGGACAAAGATGAGAAAGATGAGTACACTTGCTAACATGCCTTTATACAACAGATCATGCATACACATCAGAAATATGACCATGGTACATTAACTGTGTGCTCTATTGTCTAGCTGTAAACAGTGTATAAAGCCTTCCTAAATTTCTATTCACACATATTAAGGTATATGCCAATTTCAATTAAATTCCAGGTAATTCCAGTAAACAAAAACATACAATAGTCATGATGTGAATTTAAATGCGAGTTGGGTTAACTTTAAATTAACTGGAACTGCAATGCCCAGGGCCCCAGTCTAACCAAGGTTAAGGAGCATTGCATTGCCACTAACTAGAGGGTGCAACAAGCATTTAACAAGTAACATCTTTTTAGGAAAAACAAAGCTGACTTTCTGGCAGAAAAGTGTTGTTCATTGTAAGACACACAGAGTATACCAACATTGTCATCTTACAGAGAGTGCTTAAACCACTGTTGACCGCTTCTGTGCTAGACATAATCCCCATCCGCAGTATCTGAGCTGGGTTAACCCCACACTGAAAACAGACCACTGACATAAGGAGCCTACAATCACAAAATACACCCAGAAAAGCCCCAGCAACATTGCCATCTGTCAAAGTGCAGTTGATAAAATCAAGATGGCAACTACATACCGATGAGACAAAACATTTTGACCAATGGGCTGTTGGTCCTCTGTTGGACACGTTGAGCAATGGACTCTATAAGACCCCTGAAGGTGTCCTGTGGTATCTGGCACCAAGACATGGACTCTATAAGACTCCTGAAGGTGTCCTGTGGTATCTGCCACCAAGACATGGACTCTATAAGACTCCTGAAGGTGTCCTGTGGTATCTTCCACCAAGACATGGACTCTATAAGATTCCTGAAGGTGTCCTGTGGTATCTGGCACCAAGACATGGACTCTATAAGACCCCTGAAGGTGTCCTGTGGTATCTGGCACCAAGACAATCTGTGATCTGTGGAATTTGGAGGCAAAGGCACAACTTGAAATCATGTTCCTCAAACCATTCCTGAACAATTTGCACAGTGTGGCAGGGCGCATTATCCTGCTGATAGAGGCTACTGCTATCAGGGCCTCTTTCCGCTGTAACTTCTGCCCAATTCTACATTCAAAACAATGACAACGAGAACTGACTGTTGGCTCACCATCTAATCTACCCAGATCTTAACATGAGCCATTATTAAGAGACGATAAACATTATTTTCTTAATCTGTAAGTGTTCATAATGTTTTGGCTAATCAATGTCAAAGCTACACTATATTAGCCTTCATTAGCGATGTTAGCGCATTTCCAAGCCCCTATAGAGCAGTATAGATAAAACCTGTAATTAGAATGTTACTGACTATGGCAATTGCAATCAAGTTAAAGAGATTAAAGCCATGAATATATGTGTTTTTACTTTAACTAGGATCCGGACACATAACAGTCAGTCTAAGCATTACATCTTCACCCAAACAAACAGCCGTGGAAACGACGCGCTAAATTGACAGTAAAAATTCAGGCCAGGGGGCACTTAAGCACTTAGCGAAGATTTCATTTCTCCTCACATCAATATCAAATCAATGTGTTTATATTCTAAGAGGTCGTTGAGAACAAAAAGACTTATGGCGTCACAAATCAAACGCACACACGGCCCTAGAAACCACAGAGAACGCTGACCCGTCACTCGCCAGTCAATAGCACATCCAAGAGAGCGTTCGTCAAGTGGTCCACCTAAACTAGAACTTTACTAAGACGTAGCAGCATACACCCAGTGAGGACAATAGGGAGGAGAAGGATACAACATGTCTGCCCTTCCCCGGTCCTGCCCCTCTGCCTCCTGTTGCCTCGGTCTGTTCTGCATGATGCCCGGCCATGAACTAGTTGTAGCACAGACAGATATTTATTGCTATTGATCTACCTGGTCCCAGCCAGAGACTTTTGTTCTCTCGGCTCTCGGCTTTGACCTCAATTAAGTTATGAATTTCAATCTGATAGACTGCGAGCGCTTTAGCCAGGCGCGGCCGAGGACGGGAGTGGATTAATTAGAATTAGCGGTCCTGGGAGTCACCCTCTGTGCCTCATGGATCATGTTGTTTTAATACAAAGTAGAGCCAGACACTCACACAGACCCCCAGTTCAGTCAGCCAGCCAGGGACATGGTCACAAGGCTTGGGCAGAGGACCAGACAACGGGGGAGTCTGTTCTGGAGAATACCTCACCCAGCTGGGCCCACGACACACAAACCAAATTCACAACCTGTCAATATCAATTGCAGTTGTGTCCACTCCGCCAGTGTGGTCTGCTACCACCCCTGAGCCACCTCTCTTATTCCCTCATCCCTCACTCCCATCGTTTCTTCCTGTGATTGTCTTCGTTGGCTCTACCAGCCCCTCACCCGTTCTCAGGAGATTAAATCCGCCCAATTCCCAAATCTCCTGCATTGTTTACATGTTTTTCTGCTCTTTATTTATAATTATTTTTTTGTGTGGATGCTACCGGCAAATACTTCCCAGAGCTTTTTCCCCTGACCAGTTGGCCAGAATGCAGATGTTTGTTTTTACGCAGATCCCCTAACCAAGAGGCCAGGATGTCTACAGCCTTTTTGAATGAAAAGGAAAAGTGCTCTAAGGGCCCTAGTTATTTTAAGTTAGGGTTGGCTGTGCACTTAGCAGTAGGTGTAATTGTAGATTAATGAGGACACACACAGTGTGGAGGGCAGAACTGGGAGGTGTCCGGATCCAGGTCGTGACCTCAGGGTGGGGGAGGGCTTATGCGGATCACAACCAGGTGGGAGCTGCAGGTGAGACTGATGCTCTGGACAGTGTAAAAATCACAGTCACAGGGTTACGAAGGAAATGTTTAATTACCTCACAGACTTTTGGAATTCTTTAGATACTATAGCAGTTTAAGTCACAAAAGTACAATTATTTTGTACACTAGTTGCAATATCTCCTTTTTAATATTTCTTAATTGCATGACCATATACTGCGTTATTAGGAGCTAGACCATATACTGCGTTATTAGGAGCTAGACCATATACTGCGTTATTAGAAGCTAGACCATATACTGCGTTATTAGGAGCTAGACCATATACTGCGTTATTAGGAGCTAGACCATATACTGCGTTATTAGGAGCTAGACCATATACTGCGTTATTAGGAGCTAGACCATATACTGCGTTATTAGAAGCTAGACCATATACTGCGTTATTAGAAGCTAGACCATATACTGCGTTATTAGGAGCTAGACCATATACTGCGTTATTAGGAGCTAGACCATATACTGCGTTATTAGGAGCTAGACCATATACTGCGTTATTAGGAGCTAGACCATATACTGCGTTATTAGGAGCTAGAAACACAAGTATTTTGCTTCACCTGCCATAAAATCTAGTAAACACAGCCAATACACTGCAATTTGATTTGAGGAAGTGCCCTAAGACATGAATGATACATGTCAAACAATTTCTCCAACACCTCAATCACAATTCTCTAAACATCAGCTTAAGTGATATAATTAAGTGATGGTTCTGATTTTACATACATTGGCTCTACTTCACACAAAGCTCCAGTCGTGCCACACAGACCAGTTTCAGGGGGTTCATTTGTGGCATTCCATTCTACTGTGACAGGTGGTATACAGTTGATCTGGGCATTCATGAACTCAGATACCTTTTGTGTTCTATTCTGATCCCGGATTAGCATCCAAGAGCCTGTTATTCAGTTTACCGCTCTTGCATGTTGGCTAAAACAATCAGTTGATTAATTTCCAACAATGTTTACTGAAATAATAATCAACAAATTAAGCATAAATCACTTTTCTCTTCATCTAATGGCCGTTGGCAGAGGTCAAGGCAGATTACTGGGATATTTGATCAGACAAACCAAAACCACTCCCTATCACGCACAGACAAAAGGAATGTCAGGAGCTAGAACATTGGAGACTTTTGTATTCATGGAAAAATGTTGTATTCATTTAATTGTGGTATTTGATTATACATTATATATACATGCTTAAAAAGGGTTCTTGACGTTTCCTTTACTTTGAAACTGTAGGGGAACCCCTACAAGTTCTTGTTCTTGTTTCTCAACTAACCATACGAACAGCCTACCTGCTCAAAACCTGGCCCAAAAAGTTATTTAAATATTTTTCTTATCAGGGAACTTGGATTAGTTCCTCAACAGTTGGGAATCATTTTTTTTAAGGAATGTAGATATTGTAATACACAAATTAAATTGGATAGTTTGAAACTTAAATGCTGATTGGTTGAAAGCTGTGAAATATGAGATGGTACACGTCACAGTTTTTCATGTAAACACATATAAAAAGGTGCTATTGACATGAAATTGTCACCAGATGTTGGTAACATCCCAAGTATTCCATACATACAAAACCTGAAAGTAAATTAACATAAGCTGGTTCAATCATTACCAAGGTGTCGCACAAGGAACATCTCTGGGTAAAAGCAAAGAGCTCTCTCAAGACCTTCACAACATTATTGTTGCAGAACATACTGATGGCATTGGTTACAGAGGGATTTATAAACCTCTGAATGTTCCAATGACCACTGTTGGGGCCTTAATCCGGAAGTGGAAAGAACATCATTTCACCATAAACCGGCCACGACCAGGTGCTCTACGCAAGATTTCTGACTGAGGAGTGAAAATATTTATCAGAATAGTTGTCCAAACGCCAGAAAGACCGGGAGCTTCAGAAAGACCATAAATTGGCACGTACAATTGTTTCACAGAAAACAATATGTACTGTACTCAATCGCGATGGCCTGAATGCAAGCTCACCACGAAAGACTCCACTGGCTGAAGAAAAGGCACATTGAAGCTAGTTTAAATATTGCTGCACAACATTTGGTGAAATTTAACTCTTTGGATGCCAGAATAGCGACCAGGTTTGGAGGACAAATGGCACTGCACATCACCCCAAAAACACCATACCAACATGAAGTTTGGAGGTGGGAAGATCATAGTGTGGGGTTGTTTCGCAGCATACAGTACTGGCAAAGTACATATAATTAAAGGGAGGATGAATTAAAAAAATATCCAGAGACGTTCTTGATAAAAATCTGCTGGCATCTACCAGTATGATGAAGATGAAACGAGGGTGGTCATTTTAGCAAGACAATGATCCCAAACACGCAATTGGTTTCCGAGAAAAAGAATGAAGCTGCTAGAATGGCCCAGCCAATCACCTGACTTGAATCCAACTGAACATCTATGGAAATAACTGAAGATAGCACTTTCAGAAATATGTTTGGTAAAATGGTGACCTGTTCAACACTTATTTTATCCGCTGTAATACTTTTCACCTTTTCAAATTAGAATGCGTTGGTGACTGGATAATGGACGTATATTGGTAAGGCACTTTGTGGGTATATAACAAAGCAAAACAGTATATCCAGGCACTGCACTGAGTATTGAAACACAAACCAATAGGTGCCTAAACGCATAAATATGCATTTTGTCCATATATATACAGATTACCGTTGAAAGTTTTTTTTCATGGAAACATACATGTAATTAGTTTATACCGAGAATATACTAAATTCAATAGGAGATATAGTGAGAAATAATGATTGGTTAGAAATAATAATTAATTTTAAATTAAATAATAATCGTGTCCTTCAAACTTTGCTTTTGTCAAAGAATCTTCCATTAGCAGCAATTACAGCTTTCTACAACATTGACATTCTAGTAGTCAATTTGTTGATATAATCTGAAGAGATTTTATCCCATGCTTCCACTACCACCTCTCTACCACCAGCAGACAATCACATTGCTTCCACCATGCTTTACAAATGAGTGGTATTGAATGTATCACATCCGTAGTTGATCCTGAAATGGTCCTGCAAACGTAATGCCATTGTGGATGTTCCCTTAAAAACCATGAAATTTAAAAGTAAAGAGCTTGCTGAAGCCAGAGCTTACGCCAGAGCTTGCTGAAGCTATACATAATAGGAATGTTGCCTGGGCTAACGCTCCATTTACACATTCTAGCCCCGATTGTCAATCATTCAGGATGCATAGAAATCTAAAAACTTGTTCTAAAAATGTAATCTGTTTTTTTTGTCAACACCTTATCTGATTGTTCAGGAGACCCGGCTACATTTTGGAAATCTTTTAAATCTCTTAATGGTTGTAACTATTTTCACTCCCCAATCAAATTAATTTACCCTCTGGCACCATCACTGACTTGCTTTTAATCACCATTTTATTTCTGCAAGCTATATATTTGATACAGTTGCTAGATCATCCCAATTGAATAGTGACCTGGATTTTGTTGGAGGAAATCTGCTGGCTGATACTGAGAAAGTGAGTTCTGGGTTTTCTTTGAGACAATTTTCTAGCAAGGAAGTCCTTGATGTGTTATTAGCATTAGTCCCTAAGAAATCTATTGTCTGAGCATATCTCTTATTTCTCCAATCTTCCTCTGTCCAGTGTCTGTGTTCTGTGGCCTACCGTGCATTCAGAAAGTATGCGCAGCGCTACACTTAATCTAGATTTTTTTTAAATGTTATAGCCTAATTACAAAATTCTACATACAATGCCCCATAAATAGATTTGGAAAGAAATGTTATTATTTATTAAAATATGCTCAATACTTTGTTGAAACACCTTTGGCAGCCATTACAGCCACTTTCAGATCTCTCCAGATATGTTCAATCGGGTTCAAGTCTGGGCTCTGGCTGGATCACTCAATGACATTCACGGTCTTCCCGAGCCACTGCTTAGTTAATCGTCGTTGTGTGCTTACGGTTGTTGTCCTGTTGGAATATGAACATTTGCCCCAGTCTGAGGTCCAGAGCGCTCCGGAGCAGGTTTTCTTCAAGGATGTCTCTGTACATTGTTACATTAATCTTTCCCTCAAGTCTCCCAGGTCCTGCTGAAGTGCTGCAGAGATGGTTGTCCTTCTTGAATGTTCTCCTTTCTTCACAAAACAACGCTGGAGCTCTGTCAAAGTCACCTACGGGTTCTTGGACACCTCCTTGACTAAGGCCCTTCTCCGCCGATCGCTCAGTTTGTCTGGGCGGCCAACTCAAGGAAGAGTTTGGTTCCAAACTTCTTCTATTTACAGATGATGGATAATCCTTCCAACACATTTCAGCTGTGCTTACATATTCGCAAAACGTTTATCTAATGATCTAACATTATAAACTTGAATTAGCAAACTATGGTTGCTGAAAATGGATCTCTGTACACCTATGTAGATATTCCATCAAATATCTACCATTTCCAGCTACAATAGTAATTTACAACATTAACAATGTCTACAATGTATTGAGGATCAAAGTGTCCCCAAACTTCTGACCATTAGAGTATATTTAAGATAAGGCATTATTATTGCAATATTTTACATTAAAGTGGTAATTGTGTTTCTGCTGAAGGAGCAGTCGACCAGATTCCAACCCATGCTGCAGCAGCAAAAGTGCACTGCAGACAGCAACTTAGACCAATGAACCAGCCATTTCAAAACAGTTTATGTACCTACCTACTACATGTTCACTACCCTGTCTGTTTTTTACTTTCACTGTAGCCAAAAACTGAAAAAAAGCTAAATAAAATGATCTAATTATATAATGAAGTAGCAGGCTTTACATCCCAACCAATTCTCAGTTTTCTGGGAATGATGTTGTAAAATTATTTGGCAGACTCATCAATGATTTAGCAAGCCATATTTACTGTTGGCCACCTTCGCACCATATCTCGTAAATCTAATATTTTTTTTTTTTTCAAAAGTCCAGTGCAGTCCAAATAGTAAACCAATGGTAAGTGACTGGCCGCCCCAGAGCACAGAATGTAGGTGGGCTGTATTGGGTCCTAATGACCTGAGGACAGCCAAGCAGAGGAAAACTGTTGAACTACATTTACATATGTAAATTACCCTAGATTTTGTCTGGTTATAGATTTTTTATACGGCAGAAACGATTCAATTTTTGTACAATTTAAAGAAAAATTAAAACCACCATTCAAAATGGCGATTTATCAGAGCAAAAGGGCTTCAATGTTTACGGTGTAACCATCACCAACAACTGTTTCCACCTTGATATAAGTTATTGATGTACAGGTCAGATCTTAAGTCTGACATGGCCTTGCAGTTGTCCTGCTTGAAGATCTTAAAACTGCAGTTGATGAAGGGAAACCCTCAAACGTATTAGATTTACTGCAGTTGATGAAGGGAAACCCTCAAACGTATTCGATTTACTGCAGTTGCTGATAAACAGTGGACCATTTAAAAAAAGCAAATGCATTGAAGGCGACAAGTGGGATTTTGGTAGCACACTCATTTTGGACAAAACCCGTATGACAAAGTACTAAATACCTGTTGTTTTAAATCTATTTTTTTTTCTTCAGAAAAATATAAAATAAGATGTGGTGACCAAGGACTTCATTAAAATGTCTATAGATTTTGTAGGAAATAGAGAATTATCAAAATGGAAAGGGTGCCAATGCATTTGGCAGCATTGTCCGGAGAGCACGAAACTTAGATGCCAGAAATCTTCATACTACATTTAACAACTGCCGTTTTTTCATATCAAGGTACATAAAATGTAATAGTTCATATATTTAAAATGAACAAAAGAAATATCACAGTGAGCTGTGGATTTACAGTAGTAAAGCTTCCTGTTTTCATTTAAACATGCTTCAATATAAGTAGTAGCATTTCATTGTTAAACCACAATGTGCTGACAGACAGACCAGGATAATTATTTCAAAGCCAGAGTACTAGTTTTCATCCAACCACACACGTATGCACGCACACACACACACACACACACCGGCACACACACCGACACACACACGGACACGCGCACACACACACACACCCACATACATACATACGCACCAGCCACAAAAAGACAAGTCATTTGCAAATGTTGTGATTATACGAGTTGTATAATGCAAACAATTCCCTGATTACTTCCAATTGATTTGTGTTACTGAGGGCCAGTAAAGTCTTCCGACCACACAACTGTACGCACCACAGTATTCATTTCTCAGCCAGCTTAAGACAAAGCCAAAGCGGACTGCCTTAAAACCTGAATGGCCTTCAGGGTTTAACATTCTCACAGCCAGGTCTATAAACAAAGTCTACCTGCTTACAGTGTTGGATAAATCCCATGGGATTTGCCGATATCACAAAGTGAATTAAAGCAGACCTGCTTAGGGGATTGGCGGATGACAGGAACTAGGCCATTATAGACACAGAGAACTGCCTATGTTGTGTAATAGACTGTACTACAGATGCTGAATCTTAATTTGAGTCACTTTCACACAGCAATACATGAACACTGCAGTGATGAGAAACACAAATTGTTATGTGGAGTATTATTAATGCACATCTAATGCAGGGGTTGATAGTATTTTCCTCATGTACTTTATAGAATGTGAACATTTGACACATTTTAGAACCCTGAGTACCTCTACGTTTCTGTGACAAACATAAGGATTATATTAAGAGATGACATCAGTAGGTGTGTGGTTAGAAGGTGTGTGTAGTGCTCTGCTAGGGGATAACTTCTTTCAAGTCATGGAAAATGTTAATCCACTGGAATATCTGTCCCTGTGAACTTCTGTATCCAGTGATACTTGACCCTTAACCCCAGATGAGTGTGGGTATGTGTGTGTGTGTGTGTGTGTGTACATCACCTGGCTGTTGATGTCAGCATTGTTTCGTAGTAGCACAGACACCAGATCCTTGTGTCCTCGATCACAGGCCCAGTGCAGCAGATTACGGCCCTGAAACAAACACACACAAATACGCTTCTTTATTCACACAACATCAAATCCAAAAATGAAACGTCAGCCCTTGTTTACACACTTATTGTAAATCATACCTAATAAAAGTGCTACCGGTAGGTACTTAGTAAGGTCAGCTAGTCCGGGTGAATGGAGAGCAGCTGGGCAGTGACAGTATGTGTGCCAGGCCAGCTGACCACACAGATATGTAAATGCAGCGTGCTGGAGCATTCAGTGAGATAGATTCCAGCCCCAGCCACTCCTCACCTCTAATAGAGTCATCTATCCCATTTGGTTAGAAAGCGGCTGCACAAAGTTAACTTCACAATAGATTTCTCCGCTTAAGAAAAAATAAATTATGCACTACAATTTATAACTCAGAGCCTACAGATGGCAACTATATAACGAGGCGCTGACAGGATGAGCTCTGCTGGGCCTCCTCACCAGCAGAAAACCTCTGTGTGCGTGTGTGTGTGTGTGCGTGGGGGCGGGGGTCAGGGCTGGTCCAGGAGATCAGGGACAAATTGCATAGGGCCGGCAGCATCCCTAGAGTTGATCGATAGGATGCCGTAGACAAAACGAGAGAACCCCCCCTAGATCAGACCCCTCCCCTCTCCCCTCCTTCTACCCCCTCATTGGAATACAACCACCAAACCGAGCTCATTCATCAGTTTGACCAATTAGATAAAGCAAACTCCATAAGTCCTATTCTATTGTCTAAATTATATGAATCACTCATGGCTGCAAGTTGAAATGAATATATATGAGAAGACGCAACCTAAACATCTGCAGTGGTATCTCTGTGTTATTTATATGTATTGTTCTCACGTCTCATCACGACATCTGTCTCTGCACTTTATCCCAAAACTCCATTCTGGAATGTTCTTTATACTCTCAATAGAACTGTCAGTGAGTGAAATAACGTTTTGTTATTGTTAGTGGTGAATACATCAAATTAAGAAATGGTGAAGCAATATGTCACAACTACATACATAAGTAAAACTACATTTACATAAGTAAAGATGAATAAAAGCAGTTAAATACATTTTAATGCTGTTTGTTCGATTGATCTTCCACTCAAAATTAGAGAAATCTCAAATTTAATTAAGGTAAAAAAAATCTGAGAACTATTTAAATAGTTAAAAATCTGAGAACTATTTAATAATCAGTTATTTAGAAAAAAAAACTGTGAAATTCTTTCTGGCCTATTAGCAGGTTTTAATTGATGATTTTTGCAGAAGAAATTGTACTGAACCTTGCTATCTTGCCCCGCTTACAAACGTATTTGCGCATCACGATAACTACCTAATAAACAACAACTACTTGAGATAAGAACCAATGGGACAATGTGAATCTCAAAATGTATAGTGGAATTTGTTGAAAATACATAACTACTTCAGCTGCTAATACTATTATTCTGTAAAAAAAATTCAGCCACCTTGCCAGGCAGCCTGTCAAAAAAAGCCCTTTATTCTGGGTATTGTTTGCAAACTTATAAATGAAAAACAATTACAGAACATATCGTTGTCTTATATTAACATAATATAACGATGTATATAACCGAAATGTGGGATTTTGAATAGAAAATCTAATAACAGTAATTTGTAATGCTGATCAATGACAATAAAATTTAAATATAATTGGAGTTTACTTAATTTTTTTAATTGATCCCAATCCAGCACAGTATATTTAAAAATCCACAATTGGGATGCCTAGTGGACAAAAGAACATCCACGAGAAATACCTTACAGATATAAATTTAATGAAAAACTAAAAAAGTGGAAAAAGCACTCCCGTTTGTCTGAGGTAACAAAAGCAGAAAACACTACTGGAAATCATCCATCAGGAAATAGCCCTTCAGGCACTTTCAGGAATAGGTTAGAGATGGACCGAATTGCTATGTTCTAAAGCTCTAAGCTACCCCCCGTGTCAGAGTGTTGTGGGGGATTAGGCGTTTGAGGTGCCGTGACAGGCGCTTTGACTCGCACCCACGGCAACACACAACAGATGAATCTACAAGGGCCACTGCCTGCTCCTTAGTCATAGAGGGAGGGGACCTGTCAGCTCAATTCTCCCTAATTGAAGAGGGGGAAAGCGCGGGGGACTTTGTCCTAGACCCAAAAGAAAAAGGGAAAAGAGGAGTTCCTTGGGCGGTATTACAACATGAAATCCAGCCCTCCATTGTTGGTTTAAATGGGGTTTGTGGTGAGTGCTGGTGGAAGGACTCTCTGGTAGTTGCATGTGAAGACATGTGTGGAGGTGGAATCATATACTAGGAAAGGCACTTGTACACAATACAACTGCAGATCTGAAAAAGAGGATAATAACACATAATGTCTTCAAATAATCTCAGTCATGATTAGTAATAGAACCAAGGGACTTGCTATTAAAGACTGACTGAAGACAGTATTGCCACTCGGTAACATGGTGAGCCTAGACATCTTGAGATAGAGGTACTTGACGTAGATGAGATCTTTTTATTTATCTTTTATGAATTGGCACAACTCTGATGATGGGTACTTTGTGTAGATTGACAAAGTGTCACCAGGTAGGAGTTTGAATTCTTTCTGAAGACATTATATATATCAATTGATTTTCTCGTTTCTTTTTACTTTTACATTTACTATGCAGTAGCATTATAGCTAGACATCTGAAATTACACATTTACTATGCAGTAGCATTATAGCTAGACATCTGAAATTACACATTTACTATGCAGTAGCATTATAGATAGACATCTGAAATTACACATTTACTATGCAGTAGCATTATAGCTAGACATCTGAAATTACACATTTACTATGCAGTAGCATTATAGCTAGACATCTGAAATTACACATTTACTATGCAGTAGCATTATAGCTAGACATCTGAAATTACACATTTACTATGCAGTAGCATTATAGCTAGACATCTGAAATTACACATTTACTATGCAGTAGCATTATAGCTAGACATCTGAAATTACACATTCACTATGCAGTAGCATTATAGCTAAATATCTGAAATTACACATTTACTATGCAGTAGCATTATAGCTCAATATCTGAAATTACACATTTACTTGCTTTATTTAAAGGTTCAATCATAACGTTATTTTATTACAATGGTTAACCAATCTTTGGTAAACCATTGTAATGGTTTAATAAAATCCTATGTGATGTTAACTAACTTCCTCTCAAAGTCAATATATGCAGACGAAATTAAGATCATAATATATATGACCACAATCAGTAGACATATATGATGTTTTACCTGTAAATTGTAAAAACCAAGTAATTAGGAAATACATAAAGTCCAGTGATGGAAGATGTATCTTTTTCCTATGGAGATATGAGAACTGCCCAACATTGCCCCATGTAAAGAGTTGGCAGACCTAATTGACAGAACTGCAGCTAGCAGTTTGTAGATACAATCTTACACTGTAGACCAACATATTTATTTAGGTTTGCCCTTGTTGGCTTTTTCACAAAGTCCACACTTGTCTTGATAACCTGCTGGACTATAAACCAATGTTTGCACTGCTTCTAAGGGACAAAACTCTGCGTGAGTACCTGCAGCCAGCCCCCCCAACAACCTGTTACCACAACACTAATGCGAAGGCATCAGTGAGTCGTAAAGACGCGCTACGACCAGGCAGGTAGCGGAACGCCCTGATCTATTCTCCCCGTCATTAGGATTATTTCTCCATCGCCCAGCGCCTTTGCTGTACATCAGAGCTAATGTCTTTGGCCTCTGCAGGAGAGTCAGGGGACCGGCCACCCAAAGGGTCAGAGGCAACCCCCCCGGTTCATATCATCACAAATTAAAGTGCCAATATCCTTCACCGCTGAAAACATCAAAACACAGTACATTCTGGTAAAGAAGAATCTATCGACTCACTGGAGGCTTCGTGTATAAGAGGAAACGGGAGCCATTTGGACAGATAAATAAGTGGGAATATCAATTGTAGGAACGTCCCAGTCAAGTGGATTATTCACTACTGCAAATTGTGAAGCACAAGCTCCTTGGCCGACAAAAAAAACTGAATAATATAACTAGCAAAAATAAAAGTAAATGTAACATGTTTTGTTATTTAGCGTACAATTATCCATAGATATTTACAATAGTGGGTGTATATATTTTTAACTTCTGCTCCACCAAATGAGCAACACATCCTTGACTCCAGAATGTAGGCAACATGTACAAAGTTGGGCGTTGTTTAAAACGACAAAGATGAATAGTTCTAACCAGTGAGATTTCCCTCAATCTCCAGTAATCTAACCTCACCACAGTATTCAAAAAACATCAGCCAAGAGAGAATACGATGGGATATATATTAATGTATTCTCTCTCCCTAGGCTCTTGTCTTCCTCAGGGGCTGTGGATAGCACTTCACCAGGGACCTCTGCTGGTTAGTATGGAGACATGCAGTCCACTGGTAAACAAGGCATTGGCCACACAAAGACCATCGCCACCAGCTGGTCAGGCGGCCGCAACTGGTTTTGAAGAATGGCTGCTATGAAAAAGAGACTAAACCATTTGCCCTCTGTGATAAATGAATAAAGAGCAGATGAATAAATTCAGGGTCAAAGAAAAAAAACATCTAATGATCTTAATGCCTAAAGCTCCCCCCATTGATCTGAGATATATGGGCCCAGGAGTTCCCATGGGCTAATAGTCCATGAGAGGCCAAAGGCATTGGAGCTATGAGGAAAATATTGTACCATATTGCAAGTGAGCTGTTGTTCAGTTTGAACCTGAATGCTGGTATTATATTGAGGACTGTATTGAGGATTTGGTGTCACTTACTTCTTCATCTTTGACATTGACGTCCACTTTCTGGGAGGTAATCGCTGTGGTGATGTGTTCTATGTTGTTTTCTCGGCAGTCGTCAAAGATGTTCCGGTCTTCTTCCCTGCAAGGTGACAGAATTGTCAGATACCTTCAAGACATTGGTTACACATAGAACTCTCTATCCAAGGTGAAAACATTTAACGACTACCAAAATGCTGAAGACAAATCTAAATCTGAACACAATAAATAAATCATAAATTAAATGTCATATATTTACAAATACATGTGCCAACAAATGGACTGGTGGCAGGTGAAAGGTCACCAATCTGTCACTCAGCCTCCAGTGACATGTGAGGAACAGACTGTTTAGTGTGATCTGCCAGAGGGGCCAGGTGTGTGTGGTGTGGAGGCATACACACACACACACAGAAATGCCTGCACACACTCATGGTTCCGCTAAACATAACATTACCTCCTGCTTATCCCGGATGGGCCGTGCACAGAGGAAAGCTGCTGTATGGTACACCACACTCGCTCTAATTATACACCACCCCACACCCAATCACCTCAGGGCATTAGGGCCACGCCGGGTGTGGGGAGGGTGTTGAGGGCTGTTGGGGTAGGGAAAATGGGGGTTGTACGGGGAAGGGAAGGGGAGAAATCTCGTTTAGTCTTCCATGCTTACACGTGCAGGCCATTTGTGATTAATTGCATTTAGTGCTTCATTGTCTGACAGAGAGAAGCACCTTGTCTGAAGCCCAGCACCTGGGAGTATGGGACAGACTGGCAGGCTGAGGTAGAAAACGGAGGGTTCATCACTATGGGTTAACAGGGGTTAAAGGGGACAAACCTAAACGGGGGACGAAAAAAAAAAGTTCTATACTGTGTAGCAATATTTTCCTTTTGTTGTTGGATGTGGTAGTTTTGGAGGAATTTTGGAGCATCTCTTGTGAACGTGGGGTAAGACCTTTAAAGAGTTAAATAAGCTTGTCTAATGAGGTGTAATGTACAACATCACCAACCTATTACAGAGTGCCTTTCCTCTTTTAGCGTCCTTCTGACTTAGAAATGTCTCTTACCGGTTGGACAAAATATGGTTACATCCAAACACACAGTAATTTACATGCTTGTGCTAATCATGTTTATTCATAAGTTAAAGAGGCAGCCCCTCCCCTTACACCACGCTGACCCCGAGAGCCCACTGCCACGTGGGCGCCATCCGTCTCCTGTGGCAACTAATCAATGGTCGGAGGTCATCAGTCAGGCCGCGATGGCCGGCGAGGATTTGGCCACGCGGCCGGCCGTTCGGCTGACAGCACGCGCGGGCGATTAATGGTGCCATGATAAACGACATGACATCAGCAGCGCCAGCCGCGATGCATGCTGGGAAGGTCACAAGCTACTCTGGTATCCCCACTGCCTGGTTAACTACAGCTGACTTCCAGAAAGAGAGTGATAAAAGAGAGACAGAGGATAGAGAGATGACAAAAAAGAGAGGATGGAGAGAAAAGTTACATGAGAGAGATGACAGAAAAGAGAGGTAGAGGAGAGATAAAGAGTTACAGAGTAAGAGGTTACAGAATAAGAGAGGTGACTAAAGAGAGAGGATGGAAATAAAAGTTAATAAGATAAAGGTGAATGAAGTGAGAAAATGGAGAGAAAGAATAAATGGAGTGAGACCAAGGAAGAGCGGAGAATCAAAAAGGAGTAAGGAGGAAAAAGAAATAAACAGTGTGTTAAGTGTCAGAAAAAGCATGAAATAATGTAGTCAGAGGGCATAGAGAGAAGCAGTTGTGTTAGGGAAGCACAGCCCTGATGTCCACAGTCCCCCTGCAGACACACAAACACAGGTACACAACACACAGCCCTGATGTCCACAGTCCCCCTGCAGACACACAAACACAGGTACACAACACACAGCCCTGATGTCCACAGTCCCCCTGCAGACACACAAACACAGGTACACAACACACAGCCCTGATGTCCACAGTCCCCCTGCAGACACACAAACACAGGTACACAACACACAGCCCTGATGTCCACAGTCCCCCTGCAGACACACAAACACAGGTACACAACACACAGCCCTGATGTCCACAGTTCACATGCAGACACACAAACACAGGTACACAACACACAGCCCTGATGTCCACAGTCCCCCTGCAGACACACAAACACAGGTACACAACACACAGCCCTGATGTCCACAGTCCCCCTGCAGACACACAAACACAGGTACACAACACACAGCCCTGATGTCCACAGTCCCCCTGCAGACACACAAACACAGGTACACAACACACAGCCCTGATGTCCACAGTTCACATGCAGACACACAAACACACACACAGCCTGAAGTCCATAGTAGACCTGCAGACACACAAACAAACACACACACAGCCCTGATGTCCACAGTCCCCCTGGAGACACACACACACACACACACACACACACACACACACACACACACACACACACACACACACACACACACACACACACACACACACACACACACACACACACACACACACACACACACACACACACACACACACACACACAGCCTGAAGTCCATAGTACACCTGCAGACAAACAAACAAACACACACACAGCCCTGATGTCCACAGTCCCCCTGGAGACACACAAACTCACACACACAGCCTGAAGTCCATAGTACACCTGCAGACACACAAACAAACACACACACACAGCCTCATAACAGACACAGTAGTGGTCCACCAGAGACCAGCACGTTGAACGATTTCCTCCTCATCCATCAGCAAACAGGGCAGCCCTTCATCAGACCCAAACAGAACCACACTCATCTCACAACACAGCCAGAAAACTGATGACTTCACAGGCTACACCATCAATCACACATTCTTATAAATAGGAGGTCACCGAGACACTCATCTGGTGCACACACACACACACGCACACACACACATGCACGCACACGCACACACATGCATGAACACACACACGCGCACACTTTCACACCGACAGACAGACACATGCAAGCAGACACACGCACAAACACGCATGCACTCACACACACACACACACGCACAAACACGCATGCACTCACACACACACACACACATACGCGCGCACACACTCACAAACACACAACAGCTAAGAATGGCCGTGTGCAAACTCCCTTACTGTGCAGCACCAATGAGTGCCGTTTCACAAACTGCGAGAGGATTACAACTTTAGCTCACACAAGTCCGTTCAATCGCAAGCAGGCGCCTAAAGGAGCCCCATGGTGTGGGAGTAATATCTGAGGTATATTACCAATCAATATGACTTGTCAATACACATTCCCACACCAGACGCTAAGCAGAAAATGAGCAAAGTGGATGTAATCAACTCGGTTAAAAGTAGCAGCTCGCGGTTGCCGATAATTTAACGCGTCTCCCTGCATAGAGTGGGGGAAAATTGGATATTCAGCCAACCAGTGAGTGTAACAGTGTGGAGCGGGACATGCCAAAGGCAGGCCTCACTAAGGGGACATGTTAATGACTTCCTGTCCCCACGGAGCATCCCCATTGGCTATCACCTGAGGGGCGTCGCCAGGGGAGCGGCCTCCACCGCCATGTGGCAGTGTGCTCCACCAACCTCCATCTCATTTCACTGCACTGGAGGAAAAGTAATTAAAGGCAGGAGTTTCTCAGGCCACATCTCTTCAGCACATGCATGCTAATGAGGATCATTTAGAGGGAAACCTGCTAGATTTAGCCCTCGTTTTAATTTCCAAAAGAGACCTTTTTTATAACTGAGGTGGTTTTTAGGCTTGAACAAGCTTCTAAGGGTTCCCGTAAGGGAATATAATTAACATAAATCATGACTGTCTCCTCATCTACGTACATTGGCTCACAGTCTGTGAAGGAACTCCTGCCACTCAAAGCTGTTTGTCTTGATCCAGTCGGTGTGCGCACATCAGTCTGTCAGTCTGTGTGTGTCTGTCTGCCTCTGTGCGTCTGTCTGCCTCTGTGCGTCTGTCTGCCTCTGTGCGTCTGTCTGCCTCTGTGCGTCTGTCTGCCTCTGTGCGTCTGTCTGCCTCTGTGCGTCTGTCTGCCTCTGTGCGTCTGTCTGCCTCTGTGCGTCTGTCTGCCTCTGTGCGTCTGTCTGCCTCTGTGCGTCTGTCTGCCTCTGTGCGTCTGTCTGCCTCTGTGCGTCTGTCTGCCTCTGTGCGTCTGTCTGCCTCTGTGCGTCTGTCTGCCTCTGTGCGTCTGTCTGCCTCTGTGCGTCTGTCTGCCTCTGTGCGTCTGTCTGCCTCTGTGCGTCTGTCTGCCTCTGTGCGTCTGTCTGCCTCTGTGCGTCTGTCTGCCTCTGTGCGTCTGTCTGCCTCTGTGCGTCTGTCTGCCTCTGTGCGTCTGTCTGCCTCTGTGCGTCTGTCTGCCTCTGTGCGTCTGTCTGCCTCTGTGCGTCTGTCTGCCTCTGTGCGTCTGTCTGCCTCTGTGCGTCTGTCTGCCTCTGTGCGTCTGTCTGCCTCTGTGCGTCTGTCTGCCTCTGTGCGTCTGTCTGCCTCTGTGCGTCTGTCTGCCTCTGTGCGTCTGTCTGCCTCTGTGCGTCTGTCTGCCTCTGTGCGTCTGTCTGCCTCTGTGCGTCTGTCTGCCTCTGTGCGTCTGTCTGCCTCTGTGCGTCTGTCTGCCTCTGTGCGTCTGTCTGCCTCTGTGCGTCTGTCTGCCTCTGTGCGTCTGTCTGCCTCTGTGCGTCTGTCTGCCTCTGTGCGTCTGTCTGCCTCTGTGCGTCTGTCTGCCTCTGTGCGTCTGTCTGCCTCTGTGCGTCTGTCTGCCTCTGTGTCTGCCTCTGTGCGTCTGTCTGCCTCTGTGCGTCTGTCTGCCTCTGTGCGTCTGTCTGCCTCTGTGCGTCTGTCTGCCTCTGTGCGTCTGTCTGCCTCTGTGCGTCTGTCTGCCTCTGCGTCTGTCTGCCTCTGTGCGTCTGTCTGCCTCTGTGCGTCTGTCTGCCTCTGTGCGTCTGTCTGCCTCTGTGCGTCTGTCTGCCTCTGTGCGTCTGTCTGCCTCTGTGCGTCTGTCTGCCTCTGTGCGTCTGTCTGCCTCTGTGCGTCTGTCTGCCTCTGTGCGTCTGTCTGCCTCTGTGCGTCTGTCTGCCTCTGTGCGTCTGTCTGCCTCTGTGCGTCTGTCTGCCTCTGTGCGTCTGTCTGCCTCTGTGCGTCTGTCTGCCTCTGTGCGTCTGTCTGCCTCTGTGCGTCTGTCTGCCTCTGTGCGTCTGTCTGCCTCTGTGCGTCTGTCTGCCTCTGTGCGTCTGTCTGCCTCTGTGCGTCTGTCTGCCTCTGTGCGTCTGTCTGCCTCTGTGCGTCTGTCTGCCTCTGTGCGTCTGTCTGCCTCTGTGCGTCTGTCTGCCTCTGTGCGTCTGTCTGCCTCTGTGCGTCTGTCTGCCTCTGTGCGTCTGTCTGCCTCTGTGCGTCTGTCTGCCTCTGTGCGTCTGTCTGCCTCTGTGCGTCTGTCTGCCTCTGTGCGTCTGTCTGCCTCTGTGCGTCTGTCTGCCTCTGTGCGTCTGTCTGCCTCTGTGCGTCTGTCTGCCTCTGTGCGTCTGTCTGCCTCCGTCTGTCTGCCTCTGTGCGTCTGTCTGCCTCTGTGCGTCTGTCTGCCTCTGTGCGTCTGTCTGCCTCTGTGCGTCTGTCTGCCTCTGTGCGTCTGTCTGCCTCTGTGCGTCTGTCTGCCTCTGTGCGTCTGTCTGCCTCTGTGCGTCTGTCTGCCTCTGTGCGTCTGTCTGCCTCTGTGTCTGTCTGTCTGCCTCTGTGCGTCTGTCTGCCTCTGTGCGTCTGTCTGCCTCTGTGCGTCTGTCTGCCTCTGTGCGTCTGTCTGCCTCTGTGCGTCTGTCTGCCTCTGTGCGTCTGTCTGCCTCT